>JABSTQ010005655.1:0-68578 GCA_013358835.2 Ixodes persulcatus | reverse complement strand
CCGAAATCTCAAGCTGTATCTGGAGTTGGGCTTAAACTAAAGGTCATTCATCGCGTTCTGAAGTTTTCGCAGAGGGCATTCCTTAAAGATTTCGTCGACTTTAACCACAACCTCCGAAAACGGCGACAAATGCCTTTCAAAAGAACCTATCTAAGCTCATTATGAACTCAATTTATGGCAAGACTATCGAAAACCCACGTCAGTACAATAACGTTGTCATTAGCGTGAGCGAGGACGAAGTGCTCAAAAACCTGCAGAAGCCTAACCTCAGACAGTTTGCGGCAATCAGCCCGACCGTGCTGATCTTTCAGTTTTCCCAGAGAACCCTACACTTGAACAAACCTGTGTACGCGGGCTTCTCTATCCTAGAGATGTCCAAACTGGTCATGTACGAATTTTTCTACAAGCAGGTCAGGCGCCTTTTCCCCGACGCCCGCGCAGCGTACAGCGACACGGACTCGTTCATTCTCCAAATCACCGACCCGGATGTAGACTCTAAGCTCGCAACCCTTGCCGAAACTCACCTGGATACTTCGGGCTACCCAGCCGATCACCCCTTGTTCTCTCCCGCAAACAAAATGAAACTAGGAGTGTTCAAAAACGAGCTCCCAAAAGATCACATTCTTGGATTTGTTTGTTTAAAACCCAAACTCTATTCGATGGAACTAGCCTCCCGAGAGCACTACGTGAGGGCGAAAGGAGTGAAAAGGTGCGAGTCCCGTAAGCTAACCTACGAGCTCTACGTTCAAACTCTCGAGCAACAAACTCTGCACAAAATCACGCAGCGAACCATCGCTCGTAAGTTGTGCGAGAACAAGACTGTTGCCGTGGAGAAGATAGGACTCAACCCGTTTGACAACAAGCGCTTCATCGACTCTGACGGCGTTTCAACTCTTCCTTTCGGACATTGGAGCCTTTTGTGAAGTGCTTTTTTTTTTCATTTCAAGCTGATGTATTTGTGTGTGTGTGTGTGTGTGTACAGAGGGTATTGTAAAGAGCCATTTTCACGTAGCGCGAGGTTGTTTTTTTTTTTGTTTTTCACCAAGTGTTTGATATTTGTATAAAGAGCTGTCGCGCGCCATCTGTTTCTCCATGTTTTGAGAATCTCTTAGATGCATGCATATTGAATAAAAAAAGAAAAAGATCCATCCTCGCTTTGTGTCCTTTTTGTGGCTTTATTTCGAGAATCAGGTGCCCAAATGCTGACAGCTGAATAAACAAAAGCGAATGAGTGGAGCGTCAAAATCAATGTATTTCATTTGCATATGAAAAAAAAAATAAAATAACATTCCAAGCTCTCGAGACACATACGAAACCTGTCTAGACTTCTTCCTG
The DNA here is from genome assembly GCA_013358835.2 of Ixodes persulcatus. Taxonomy (NCBI): domain Eukaryota; kingdom Metazoa; phylum Arthropoda; class Arachnida; order Ixodida; family Ixodidae; genus Ixodes; species Ixodes persulcatus. The sequence goes on along the minus strand of JABSTQ010005655.1, from coordinate 67,243 downwards.
CATGACGGAAATGTATAGACACAACACGCGGCCCTGACGTCACGCGCTGCGGTGGCGCTGCCGACGCACTGCGCATGCGCAGACGATTCACTTCACGCGAATTTGGTTTCTGCGCCCGCGCAGTGCCCACACCTGGTGTGGGCAAACGCGAGCTTGTTTGAAAAACAGCGTGTGGGTCTATAGATAGGCTCGTCAATGACCTGGAGCAATGACGCGTTCAAATTCCGCGGAGGGTTGTTTGTTTGTTTCTTTCACCAGATTACGAAATCCATTTCCCGAGGTGACGAGTCCGCGAGCACCGCTTGAATCGCGCGCGCGCGAAATCACGTGATAGGAAGACGAGCAACGTTAGCGCCCAGCGATGCATTACGTCACACGACCATCGTCACATAACCTGCGGCAATGACGCATCCTGTTTTTAACCGCATTACAAAAGCAATGTGGCAGGAAAACACGTGATCTGAATGCACACACACACACGAACAACTAACCCGACTTAAGCGCTCTCGGAAGCAATGTGCTCGTAGCGGGAGAAAGAAGAAGACGCCGTTCCGAACGGACGCGCTTTATGTTCTCCAAGGAAAATACACCGGCCACTGGCTGGGGAAATGCTGAGGCTTCGGCCAGTTCTTCGGAAACCATGACTACTGAATACCGGACCGTCTTACCTCGTCTACCCACAGGTAATTTGAGCCTAAACTCTGTTTTCCTGCATGGAGATCTTTCCGCGAGACCCTACCGCGCACCTGACTTCCGTGATGCCTTACGAGGAGTGGTTGAGGCTCAAGGTATAATCGGAATCGGCTAATTCCAAATGAGCCACGTATGGATGGTAACTTGTACTAACGCTTTGGCGAAAGCCAAGCTCGTCAACAAGGCCGAGCTCTGTGTGAAGGGACACAGATGCATAGTCATTGACCCAGACACCAGGGACGTTAAGCTCAAGCTGTTGTGGCTGCCGGTCCACATGGAAAACAAGCGAATCGAAGAGGCGCTAGCACCCTACGGTACGGTTCGTTCAATCGTTCGCGAAAAGTGGAGTTGCCCAGTGATGGAGCAAATGGAGACTTTAAACAAGGAAATAATGCTAACACTCCGTGAAGGGATGAACAGCACCCAAATCCCACACAAACTCATGGTTTTCGGCTGCCGAAGCCTCGTGATCGTTCCTGGTCGCCCTCCGCTGTGCCTCCGATGCAACCGAATCGGGCACATACGTCGAGAGTGCAGAACTCCTCGGTGCGGCGAATGCCGCCGCTATAGGCACCTTACAGACGAATGTGTAACGACATACGCCGACAAGCTCCGACAAGTGAGGACCCCTCTCGATGACGTCGTTCAAGATCACCTAATGGACATCAGCGAGATGGTTGACGCTACAGGAGAAGTCATCGATTCCGTATCACCAAGGACAGAACGGGAAACTGCTTCCCAAGAAGCACAAACGTCCAATCCCGTCTCACACGATGTCTCCTCTGAGCCAACCAAAGAAGACTCTGCGATGACCACTACAGCAACCATGCGAAACTGGTCAGAGGACGACTACCCTCTTTTGAAGGTAACAGAAGAGCCGTCGTGCAGCCAACAGCCACTGCCTCGCCGGGAGCGTTCCACCACATCCAGTGGAGCATCTGTCAAGAGACCCGCTCCTAAGGCAGATTTGTCCCAGCCCTCTGGAATGGGTGCCGAGAAGGAGAGCAAGAATGATGAGGGAGGGGAGGCAAAGCGCAAGCCAGCAGCGCTCCGAGAAGACCCTTACAGCCTGGCTTCACAGCCGGACAACGAGACGAAAGACCATGAAGGTTTACCTACATAACAACTAGTAGCCCATGGCACGCCCCCCCCCCCCCCTCAGCTTCGCTACCCTCAACGTCAGAGGACTGTGTTCACGTGCGCGACAATCCCAAGTGTATAGGCTCCTCTTAAAAGAACAGATAGACTGTTGCCATTCAGGAAACAAAAATATTGTCTGATGACGACACCGCTCGAGCACTAGACCCTTTCCACTTGACATACGAGGTATGTGTCAGTCATGCTGATGGCTTGTTGGGAGGGTGCCTTTTGTTTTTGAAAAAAAGCCTCGTTTATTCTTCACTTTCACATGTCGTTGGCGACAAAGGAAGGTTTATATGCTGTGATTTTCTGTTGCGGGGCATTTTTTTTCGCTTACCGTGTATTTATGCTTATAACGGCGAGCGAGAGAGACGTTTTTTCTTTGAAAATCTTACCCCATTTCTTGATACAGACAAGCAGATTGCTTTGTTTGGAGACTCTAACTGTGTGTGTAACGTCAAGGACAGATCAGTGCCTTCTACAAGGCGTGATAGCAGTGCCGAAATTTTGAACACTCTCACATCTGATTACTACCTTTTTGACGTTGGGGCTTCGCGAAACGTTTCTAATCGATTTACCCATCTTCATGCAACATGCAATGCGAGACTGGATCGCATTTATGTATCAAGTCCCCTTTTCGCACAAGTAAGTGCCTACGACGTAAAGCCAGTTTCCTTTTCGGATCATTGCCTTGTAAGGGCATGCATCGGTAGAGACGTACAACGTAAACCACCACCAAATTGGTCTTTATGGAAATTTAATACGAAACTATTAGAAGACAAAGAGTTTAGCAAGCGAGTTCGAGAAAATTTTAACAAAGTGAGTACGAACCACCAATTTGGCATTTCTGCCCAGTGGGACTCGTTTAAACAAGAAATTAAGAACGAAGCAATCGTATGTTCGTGCATAACATCCTTCCATGCAAAGAAAGACAAAAATCTTCTTTTACGCAACCTACAGACCCTCCACGAGCTAGAGTGTGAGACGCCTGGTCTGTTTCATGAAGAAATAGTACGACTGAAATGTCAGATACAAAGTCACGAAGAAAAACGGTTCCACGGAGCACTAGTACGGTCTCGTTGTAGACGATTTCTATCCTCCGAGACGCCCACTCGACGAGCACTAGACGATGAGACTCGCAATAGACAGTCAAAAAGGATACAACTTCTGAATTGTAACGGGGCATTATCATCTGACGAACTTGATATCATGAATACTTTTGAATCACACTACCAGAGCCTCTTCGGGCGAACGCAATCGATAAATAGAGAAAAAGCTAAATATCTAGTCTCGTTGATGCCCCAGGTCAGCCAGCTTAAGAGCGATCTCCTTGGTAGACCAATCACATTGGAAGACGTACAATGCGCGATAGAAGAATTACCAAATTCAAAAACACCTGGGCCCGATGGACTCCCAGCAGAGTTTTATAATGAATACAAAGATCTCCTAAGCTCGTTTCTACCTAAAGTCTTTCTGGAAGCGTATGAGCAGGAAACACTACCACCTTCTTTTTATAAGAGCCATACAGTTTTAATCCTAAAAAGTAAAGAGACTGATAAACTCCTAAATGTGGAAGGGTACCGCCAAATTATACTCTGCAATGTAGACTACAAGATCTTTGCAAAAATGTTGACAAAACGACTTCAATACGTCACATCCAGTGTTGTTGGCAATCACCAGACCTGTGGAATCAAGGGCAGAACAATACAGACAAACATACACGTAGCTCGCACAATAATAGAGAGCTGTTGTGCTCATGCAGATCAAGTGGCTATGGTTCAAGTGGATTTAGCAAAATCTTTTGATCACGTCTCCCAAACGTTTCTATTCGACATCCTACGCCACGTAAACTCAGGACCAACACTTTTTAAAGGAATAAAGATATGCTACCGAAATTGTACCACTAGCCTTATAGTTAATGGCTCCCTGTCAGGTTCAATTCGTCTAGAGTCATTTGTAAAACAGGGATGCCCCTTGTCCCCCCTTTTGTTTGCACTGTACTTAGAGCCCCTATGTCTAAGCGTACAAAACAGTTCTGCTGTAGAAGGATTCCGTTTATACTCCACAGAGGTAAAAGTATTGGCATATGCAGATGACATTGCGTTTTTCTGTAAAGACAAACGAAGTGTAGACAATGTGTTCGCTTTAGCTCAAAACTTCTGTTCCACGACTGGGGCGCTCATCAACAAGGCAAAGTGTACAGGCTTCTGGTGTGGGCAGTGGGCCACAACACCTTCAAAGTACGCTGGCATCTCATAGAGCAGCATTGCCCCTCAGTACTTAGGAGCTCCCCTAAACTGTGTTAGGAACAATGGATATTATTGGACAGAAAGGGTCGAAAAGATGAAAACTCAAGCGGCAATAATGAAAGTAAATCAGTGGTCTATGTTTGGACGGGCGAAAGCCTGTAATATCTTCTTAGCAGGAAAACTTTGGTACGCACCCCAGGTGATTTGCTGTACTAGAGGCCACATTCAGAAGTTTCACAGAGTGTTTGCAACTTTTCTATGGGGTTCCACTTGGGAACCTATGAGACGAGATAATCTGTTTCGTTCCGTTGAGCAAGGCGGTCTCGGGCTTTTACACGTCTTTTTATAACAGGTTATATCACGCTTCTTGTTCTTCAGAACTGTGTCTCATGACTTCCTTCGAACTTACGTGCAGGCAGAGCTTTCAAGTGCATTGCCGTATTTGATAGTAACAACAGTGCCTGCGAGCACATCTCGTCCCTTGGGATACCTCGGAGAGGTAGTGAGCTCAATAGAGTTCCTTAAAGCACGTTTTTCCTTGGAATATCTATTTAAAGTGTCGCGGAAAGCTTTATATGTTGATCTCATCGACGCATTATTTCCTATACCCCTGTACCGAACTATGTTCAGTAATGGCCCGGGACAAGACGTCCTGAAACGTGTGTGCAAGCTACATGTCTCACCGACAGCGAAGTCATTCTTTTATAAGCTCCATACTTCAACGTTGCCGGTAAAGCCTTGGCTTCGTGAAAAAGGTATATTTGTCCCTTGGTCAGTGAACTGCCGTTTGTGCAACCAGCCTGAAACAATAGAACATTGCTTTATTTTTTGCACTGACGCCTATTTGTTTTGGGATGTCCTACAAAGGAAATTGAAGAAAGATCTGAATATCTGTGCATATACGATACGTTTTTTGCCTTTAAACCAGAATGATACTTTTCCTTATGACCTGTTCACATTGATGGGACTGCATAGCCTTTGGAAAACAAGGATGATTGATAGAAATGCTGATCCTCCACGGTCTACAAAGTCCAATTTCATAGAAACTGTGTCACATGTACGTAATGTGTACGATCACCTCAAGAAACGCCCAGAATGGTATACCCTTCTTGACAAATGTGTTCATCTTCCTGAATTTTAGAGATGTGACCCTATTCGAAATATGTTACCATAGCCCTCTTTCTTCGTATTTCCCTGCGACCATTACCAGACAGTTTGAATGTAAATAAGGGGTAACCCTGTTAGAATGTGTCGTGATTGTTTCTACTGTCCTTTTTCCATATAACAAATACAAAAAAAATGTGCTCGTAGCTCAGGGGGTAGAGCGTCGGGCTGGTGAGCATGAAGCAGCCAGTTCGATTCCCCGCTGGCCGCGGAGCCTTTTTTATCGAATGAAAGGGGCATTTACCGCGCAGCGATTCAAATTCAAAACACGTGACCGTTATGTGACCGGAGCGCAGCGCCCTCTTCCGGATGCAGCACGAACCCTGTGCGATATCACGTGAGCGCCCTCTGTCGGACGCAGCTCGAACCCTGTGACATCACACGTGAGACGTCCTGAGCGCCGCAATTCAAGTCCTATAGCGCCCTCTATCGAACGAAGCTCGGACCCTGTGTGACATCACGTGGTTGTTATCAGATGATGACCGCAGCTGTCAACACCTGGTCAACCACACTTGTGGTTTGAGGTCTGAGGCTTTTGGTTTGCGGTCTGAGGTTTGAGGTCATGGTAAGTGACACGCTTCTGGCACGCGCCTGACACGCGACGCGCACGTGACTTTACACGTGACGGGACCTCGCTGAGCTCCGATTGGTCACTGGCTAATGCCCTGTGGGCGGGGCCATCGATGTCCACTGCCTGCCATTGGTAACTGGGATGGGAGAGAGGGAAAGGGCCCCGCCCTACTGCGCTGTGATTGGTTGGATTGGGTTTGGCCCCGCCCTCCTGCGCTGTGATTGGTCGGATCGGGTTAGGCTCCGCCCCCTTGGGCGTTGATTGACAGCTGTGCAAAGTGATACATGTTTCCTACTACTTCGGTGCGTGCCGATAATACTGTGTCTTCAAGCGAAATAAAAACATGTATTTACGAGTGTGCTGTTTTGTCGATGTGCTACTTGTCGCGTGCTCTTTTGGCACGTGTGCTTCTGTCGCTGTGCTGTTTTGACACACTGCTATTTTGACGCGGGCTGTTTTGACTCGTGCTGTTGTGTCGATGTGCTGTTTTGACGCCTGCTGTTATTAACCAGGCTGTTCTTTTATCGCGTGCTGTTTTGTCGTGTGCTGTTCTGTCATGTTGCCGCCACGGCCATGTTTAATGAACGCACAAATGCTGCCTGAGAGAGACAGGCCTGATTCAAGGCGATTATTCAGAATTTGTCAAACCGCGTAATCCGTGCCATCCCTCTAACAAATTAATGGGCGCTTCAACAAAAAATATTTTTTAAGAATAGGACTCATTTATAATTTTATTATTGATTATTTGGCTGTGCCTGTTCTAACATTTTACACCAGAAACAACTGATAAAAAACATTAATAACTATACTTCATATCCGCTTAGGTCCAAGCGCGGCCGATGTTATGAGCGGAAGGGCTAATCAAAGAGCGAAAGAGCCACAACGTCATGGCGTGCTCTCTGCATTGATAAAACTAGTCGGTATTCGCCGTCTCTCTGTGCGTGTTCCTTCGCCGGCTAGACCTAACAAGTGCTGAGAGCACGCCATGACGTTGCGCTTTTTGCGCTGTTTGATAGGCCCTTCGGCTCATAACATCGTCTGCGCTCGGAGCTAAGGTGAAACGAAGTATAGTGTGTTTCGAGCCTTCGTGACCATATCTCTGGGCATGACGCCGATAAAGCGCGCTCTTCCAGTAAACCGAAACCAAAAATTGTCGATCGGGTTCAAGCCCGCTTAAGCACCGAGTGAGTGGCCTCCCCTTAAGGCAGTATGGAATCGCCTGAAGCAAGCACAGTGCGCCCGCCCTCCACCGCCTCTGCAACACGCTCCCAGGGGTTCTTTTATATTGCAAGAGGCTGCACTTTGGGGCCATCAATAAAATACAAATGGAAGAATTCGCCCTAAAGGGATTCGAATTTAGACTAACTACTACCCGACCGTGCTAGCGGAGCTCGAGTGTTTGTATATCTAACACTTGACATACAAAGTAAAATATCTACACCAGATTAATTATGCTAAGACCGGGGCACGCATAATCTTTTGAGCTATTGTGTGCAGGATGTGTGTGGTTGCGCTAGCCCCACACAGATGAGCTCTATTTCCACCAAAAACAGACATCATGCACAACCCACACTATTCATGAGGTGTGCTAGTTCAACACATTCCGTTTCCGCCCTCTCATTGTCAGTGTGATCAGACTGGTGTAATTTTGTTTTCTAAAAGCGCCATGCACAATAAAAGTTGCTCGAACAGTTGCTTTAACAGAATCTGGAACGGACGAGTCAACAGAACACCCGAAGGACTCAGGATCAGATGTTTCTGATTCATTGGCATTACCACCCGCTTCCATTGGAGGCGTTACCATCGCCAGGACAACCACGATGCCGGCAAAAACAACAACGACAACACGTGAGTAAAATGACACGGCGACTCAATTTTGATTCCCGCTTGGCTGGGAACGGCTTCCAGCTTGGATTGCTTTGCCGGTAGAAAGGAAAGTTCTCTGAACGGCCGACTAAGTCTTACTGAGCGAAGTGGTGCTCACCGTTTTTTCCAACTACAAAAACATATTTGCCAAAGCTAAGCGTACGCACAAATCGTAATGGGTTATTGACAGGGCATTTTAGATTAATTAACAATTGATTGCCGTCGTATGTGCTTCAGATAGCCACGGCCAAAGCTCGACGTTAGGCCTTGTTTGGAGAAAGAGCAACAAGGCTGGGAAGGTGCGTGTCCCGTCGTCTCAGTTTTTAAAATGCGTCGAGTATTCCCTTGCCATTATAACTTTGTTTTGTCCTGGTGAAGTAATGCCGTGAATCTGCCTTGTCTTGAGTTTCAGGAGTAATGGCATTCGTTCAGTGTCTTCAAATAAAACAAAAACGAACTTTCTACATCTGTTGTTTTTTTCTTTTTATCCCACCAGTGTGCGTCTGTCGCGTTCTACGTGCGTTGGGCTCAAATGAGACTAATTTAATTTGCTATAATATTTGTCGCTCAATTTTTTGTGATATTCAATGCGGCAAACATATTTCCGACTTTTTCTTTCTTCTTAAAGCTCGCAAACGGACACTCTACATTTGGGAAAAACGTAATTGCAAAGCTAATGAGTAACTTTCTAGAAATTACTATCTGAAAGTAGTTCATTACGCTACTAAATTACCAGCCTAGAAAATATAATGTTTTGCAATATGAATTACCGCAAACACTAGTTTAATTACGGTATTTTCGTTGGAGTAATGTATATAACGGTAGATCTGTCTACCGGAGAACAGGACGGGATGCACACGCATGTATTGGACACGTGGTGGGCATTAGCGTTCGGTTGCTGCTCGCATCAAATTAGCTAGTACGCGAGTTCCAGCCGAAAGATGACGGAGCACTCGCGTCCAATCGGTGTCCCGCGCTAGTTTTGACAGCGGCAGCTGTTGTGACCACAGCGAAAAACGGCGATGTCCGAAGGCAACACACGCACGTGATACCGGGGAAAGAGTGCCCTCCCCTTCGCCGTCGTTCCTCCCGCAACCACGTCAACTGTGTCCAGGCCAAAGCCACACAGAGAAGGAAGGCCGGGGGGCCCCGCGTCTGACGTCGCGCTAGTCGGCCTAGGCGAAGCCCGAGCGCTCCCCGGAGCAATGCTCAGGGGTTCTTGGGTTTTTCGGCCCAAGCATATTTATTGACTCTCTCGTTAAAACCATAACGGCGGTCACTGTGCATGCTAAAATATCCGCTTTTTTGGTGTTAGCCTTGCCAATTGTTTTGTTAATTTGTTGCGTGTTTAGCAACTTTGTCGTCGCGTCTCAGCAAGTGTATTTTTTATACTCTCGTTACATATACTGTCCTCGTTGTCGTTCTCTATATGGGCATTACAAGAGAGGTTGGTAGATGGTAACACAATAACATAACACAATTGAAGGGGGTTCGGATCAGATCGGCGACAATGACGACGAAAAGGGGGAAGCGAAGGAGACAAAGAGGAGTACGATATACGCAGTATTGTAGGATTAATTGATAGTTTAGATTAACCAACGAGTTTGTAATATATTTAGGGATTATTACATTCTGGTGGAGTCGACAGGATTCTCAAGCAGGAGGCAAAATGTGGGTAACATTTACCGTGGATAAAACGGCAGACAATGAAGTAGTCTTCGTAAGCTACCAATAAGACGATGATGAACGACGGCTGCCTGGACACGTTAGCACTCCGGACCTCATCGAGTTTGTTCTTCAAAACGTCAAGCTCTCACCCGAGGAACTCATCAGCAAAGGGTCAGCTAAGGTGAATATCCAGCTTTTGGCATTTGAAGACTTGGTTCTACACCCAGCTTCCGTTACCTAGATCGCCCGGACGCGTCAGATTCTACTGTATCACTCATGATGGAGTCGCTACAGATGCATCAACAGCGAATGGCGCAGCAAACCGAGCTAATGGGAGGGATCGTCTCGGCACTGAAAACTCCACAACGACCTCTTTTTGAGCTCGTCAAGCCAGATATATTCGACGGTTTCTCTTTAAGTACAGAGGAATAGATCGATTTTTATGGATATGCCGCAGAAAGATGCTACAGGGTAACCGAAGAAGATAGGATTAAGAACATGCGTCTTTATCTTGATGGGATCGCCAAGAAGTGGTATGATCTGCACCTGAGCGACCACCTCCCGGCAAGCAGGAGCGACTAGAAAAACAAATTTTTGAAGAGTTTTAAGGAAAACGCGGTAGAGGAATGGGACCGCGCGATTTTCGTCAACTTCCGATCAGGCTCTCCACTGGAAGAGAAGTCTTCTTGAAATTGCTGAACCAGGGCTACCACCTCCAGCAACGGTAGCCCTAATCACCCACGGGGTTCCACGAGACCTGCAAAAGCAACTTCAAGTAAGGTCCCAAAAGTCGGTGGAAGCACTACTGCAGTGTATTTAGGACCTGCCCGAACCACCGGGTGTCAAGAATCAGTAAGAGAGCAGTCGGATGACTCAAGACTCAATGGGTAGGAAACACGATCGTCTACTCGATCGTCCGCAGCGGCGTAATTACGACTGGAACCGGTCTATGAACCTGGTTGCAACACAGGCTGGTCCCATGAAAAACTTCCCTCGGACGGGGCAGAAGATATATAAAACAAATGAACGAGGGTGAACACACACACCCGAGGACAAACCTGGAGACTGTTTATTTGTCTTCTTCGAGTTTATTACACATCGAAATCACTGTCGAAGAGTCACATATGGAGGCATTGGTGGACAGTGGAGCATCAATTTCTTTTATCAACAAAACCAGGGCCAATCTCAACAATGTTTACAGCAGAAAGACTGTATGCGTACACATTTATGACGGAAAATGACAGCTTCATCATCATTGGATTAACATTGTACTTGTGTTTCAAGGGCAATGTGCTGAGACTTCAGCACTAGTTATAAATGGGGTAGAATATGACTTTTTGTCGTCCATTCCTGACATGAGGCAACGCAGGATAAACTTCTTTTGGAATGATAAAGTCTCAGTGGAAAGAAAACCTGATACCAACAGTTCACTTCTTCCAGAAGCTAAAAGAAGAAAACTGAAACTTGTTCGGACAAAACAAGAGGTTAGCCAGAAGTATCCATAACTGTTTTATGTCACCATTCATCCTCCTGCCAACTCCGAATTTCAAGTACCTTTTGTACTCACCGACAAGAACGTTATTCGTAAAAAGCCGTACTACATGACAAGAGAAAAGAAGCCATGGCTGAAAACGGGAAAGAGAAAACTTTATTTTCGCTCCAAGTCCGGAGCTCCCGTTTTTTCACCAAAAGAGGAACTACAGAAGATGTTGGTTGCGCACACCATCCGACCTTCGGTTTCCACATTTGCCTCACCAGTGACCATCGCCCCTAAAGAAGACGGGTCCTTCAGGTTGTGTACAGACTATCGCGCCCTCACCAACAGACAGTCCTGATTCCTTTCCCGGTGCCAGGAGTTGACAGCCTTTTTGATGAAACGGGTGGATGCCAGGTTTTCTCGCGGATCAACATCCGTAAACGTTTCAGGCAGGCACCGTTGGCCGAAGATTCAAAATTGTACACGGCCTTCACTACACCTTTCGGTCTGTATCAATAGAACCGACTAACGTTTGGCTAAAAAAATCACCCGGATGGTTCCGGAAAATGATGGCAACACTTCTGAGTCAATACATCGGAACCTTCTGCCAGGTGCACTTCCATGTTGCCTAATTTATTACCAATCAAAGGAGGAGCATGTTGAACACCTGTCCAAGGTGTTGTCAGCACTGAGTGAGGCCCGCCTAAAAATTAATTTTAAAAATAGTGAGTTTTCCCAGAGCAAGGTGCTATTTCTCGGCCGGGTATTTGATGGTTCCACGAAGAGTACCAAGGAAGGATTCGTCATCAGAGCTTCAAAAATGGTCACACCATACAACGTGTATTTTTTAGAGTTTTTCTGGGACTCGCTGGACACTTTCGGGCATTTATTAAGGACTAAGACTTGGAAACAAAGTGCCTCACTAGGCTGATGCAGAAAGATGTCGAGTTTGAGTGGACTGACGAATGTGAGACAGCATTCCGTAGCTTAGTCCAGATAAGTTCTCCTGACCCGGTTCTTTGTATTCCCAACTTCAGACTCCTTTTTGAACTTAATAGGGACGCCTCTCATTATGGAGGAGGAGCTGTACTATACCAGCGGGACATCACAAAGCAAGGTCATCGCCAAATGCTGGTCGTTGGCTATTGCAGCTGCACATTTGCAAAGCCTGGATTTAACTACATTACTACTAAGAAGGAAGCACTAGTGATTCTCAATGCTGTGAGGCACTTCCGCTCATACCTGGAGGGAGCAATATTTAAGTCGTTCAAAGATCATCAAGCCCTCACACATCTGCTCAACATGACTCAGCGTCTACTTGAGAGATGCGGATGCCTTATCGAGATTGTTAATTTCACCAAACATAGACAATTCAGAAACCATAGATCAAGCGAAAATCTGGGACGGGACCGAGACTTTGACTTTCTAAAATGGAAGGTATCATGTTCCCAGCACTCTTGTCCCCAAAGTATTCATGCTTTACCAGGACAGCCCAGCGTTGGGTGGCCGTCATTAATTTTGGAGGACGTACAAGAAACGAACAAAAATGTTCTCGTGGCCGAACATGAAGCACGATACGAAACGGTACGTAAAATCATGTCAGCGGGCAAAATGACGTCAGATGACTTGGTGTCTTGTCAACTATGAACAAATTCAGTTTCTCCGCTAGGTTTAGCGGGGAAATCGACGTTACATGGGGAGGAGGAGGAGGGCAGAGGAGGGGGAGGAGGAAAGAAGGAAGAGGGGAGAGGATGAAAAGGAAGAAGAGAGGAGGTTGGGAAGGGAAGAGGAAGAGGAGGGGAGAGGAGGAGAATGGAAAGATCAGGAGTATGGGAGGAGGAAGAGAAGGGGAGAGGAGGAGGAAGAAAGGAGGGGAGGACGAGAAGCAGACAAGGAGGGAAGGGAGACGGGAGGAGGGGAAGGTGCAGAGGAGGAGGAGGGCCATACCCTCCCCTCCCTATTGTCCCCTCCTCCTCCTCAAGAACTGCGCTCTAATAGTGCGTTACACAGATTTGCAAACGTCTTTAATTGTTTTACATCTGTCTTAGGAAGCATAGACTTCGACAAGCAGAGGAGAAAAGTTTATTGATATAGGTCCGCTATAATGAATTTTGTTAAATTGTAACACCAGTATATTTGAAACTCTCCGCATTAGTTAAGTAAGCATTCCCCTAATTACAACAAAAAGGCAAGACCATTTTATGTGAATGTATGCCACTTTACAAAAACGGATTCGCATTTGCCACTTACCACTCCGCTGCCTTAAAAATTCGAAATTCTTACTTAGGTTTAATTGATCACGTGTGTGCACGCATTGTACCGTAGCGATCATCGTTATCGAACGTATCGGAACAATCTGATAAAATTGCTCTATCACACGATCCTTGTATCGCTATCACTTTCAAACGGCGCAGCACCACAAGGAATCCCGAACGAAAGTGCCATATAAAGACCAAACTAAAAAATATTGAATCCAATTCGGATCTCAAATTCGCAGTGAACAAATCTCCGGTTTAATTCGGGGGGAAGTTTTTGTTGGATTTTGTTTGCAGACCAGGAGTTTCTTGCCCAGTTTCCCTCAGTTTCAAGTCAATCCAGCACGCTTTCAGGGCTCCCGATTGAATCCGGCCTTTCGGCTTCGGCGATGGAATAGGGCTTATCCATTCGCCGCTGTCGAAACACACAACTCTATACGTGGAAGCCGCAATTGCGATCGAATAACAAGTCGACACCGCATTTCGGGACAAATACAGGCGCGACAAGTCTTTGGATGCCACTGAAACGCCAAGATTAATTTTCGTTCGCACGTAGATCAATACAAATTTTGCAAAATTTAATCTTCTTGCACGTAAAATGGAAAGGAAAAACGGACGCAAGTGATCTATTTTAAGTTAGTCACATCTATCATTAAATTAAAAACTGAATATGTCGCATTAAAGTTCGAATGTGAAACCGCTCGGCGAAACGCCATTTGCCAGGCAAATAACTTTAGGTTGAGCGGTTTAATTGTCAAGGCCATTGTACGCTAGCAATCGGCAAGGAGAGGGGGAACGTCCGTTGCCACAAACTTCGGGCGAGTAAAATGTACGCACAATGAGAACAGAAAATTCTAAACAAGTAGTCTGAGATCACTGGCGCACAGCACAATCACAAATGAAACTGTGAGAAACACTCAACGTCGCGTGCGCGAAGGCAGCACAAACCGAAGTCAGAAACGACACACTTCACGCGGACACCGGCAACCGACCACAACGACGCCGAAGAACGAAAGTGCCGCTCTGTGTACGCAGCTTACAACAAAGCGTGATTCCCGCTTTCTAGATGTTCAAACTGACATGGGTACAACCATTCAAGCAAAATTATAGTGTGTCCCCGGGGCATTACCGTATTTCCCATGTTTTTCTTTTTTTTTGCAATGTGCATAACGAGGGGATTCCTTTGGTACTATTTTGTAAGTTTTAGGGAAGGGCGTTTTCAGCGGGCCTCCTTTTTTTCATCCCTCGCTCGTGTTTCTCCCCTCCGACACCGCTCTGTCGCTGGCCGCCTGCTTTTCGCGTGTTTGTTGTTCGTTCCACCCATTTTCACGGCGCGGGCGGGTACGGAGTAGAATGAACGGCGCCGCCGGTGCCTGCCCGTTGACCGAGGGGCGGAGCCGCTGAGCTGCAGAGGCGCAACGGGGATGGTAGTTGCCAGTTGTGATCGTGCTTAGGCTTGGGGACAAACCATAGCCACCCAGAGCAAAAGCAAGGGAACTACCGCGGTCACGTGTGTACACATCTTCACCAGTCGGCCAATGCTGTAGCTCCGGCTCAGCGTATAAACACGATCTGGCATTGCTCGTGGTCTTACGAGAGATCGGCGCGGAGAGAGAAAGAACGAGGGAACGACGAGGAATAGGCCCACTGATAACGTGAACATAAAAAAAGACAAAATTCCCGCTTCTCCTCCTCCTTTTATTCGCTTTCTCTTCTGGGTCTCACCCAGCACCCTCCCTCCCTCTCCCCGACGCTCCCCCGTCGAGCTTCGGGAGGCAAAGTGAGACCAGTAAACTTATTGTTTCAAGCCGAAAGCCTCTGTCGTCTGTTGGTCTTCCATGTCCCTCTTTCGTTATCGTAGAAAGGAGAATATTCCTACGTGATCGATAACTGATGTACCCCGACTGACTGATCGATATGATCGATAACTTAAGCCTAATGATTACTTCAGATACGAAAGGGCACGCAGACTAGTGAAGTTAGATGCATTGCGCAACAGGAGAACGGTGCGGGATTTGATGTTCCTCCACAAGGTTCTGAACCGATTTATCGATTCACCCGTGCTTCTCAACTACATCCGCATAAGGGAGCTGTTGGACGATTTCAACGTTAAAAGAATCTCAATTTTCAACTTTTGCCATTGTTTATCTTGTCAAAAACAGAAAAAAACACATCTCGTTCCTTCGAAATCTTGCGATTCCGCCGCGTAATCATTTGGCAAAACTTATAATATTTCCCGACCTGCAGCCGCGAGCGGCGGCTATGAGAACCACGCTGCATGACGTCAAGGAGGTACTTGCAAAAGATAGGAAGTTGTGCAAATACCTCATGGATAAAAGGTAATTTTCTATAAATCTTGTCGTTCCAACGTAAATATAAGTGCGCCAAAAACGTGGTATCATTGACAAAACTTTTATCATAAGGAGTTTTAGTGGCGCCATCTATCCGACGTCAGCAAAACCGTCAGCTCTACCTGCTATCGCGATCAGCCGCCAGAAGTTGAGGGGGGGACGGGGGCAGAGCCGGACGGGGATGGCGGGAGCCGGATGAAACTTTCTTCCTTTCGCCATGTCGACCGCGCTGCGCAAGCACGGGGTCACGAGAGGGTGAGTTCTCGCTGTTTACTGATGGCTCTAGAGAGAGAGCTTTACTGGAACCCCGCGCGTCCCCCATTCACATCACCGCGCACGTGACTCGGAAGATGGTGAAGGAATTGAGAGGTGCCGAAAGCCTCAATGTTTGTCCGTATAAAATAAGAACTTGGACATGAGGGAAAAGCTTTTTTTTTTGTTCTTTACTTCAGAAAGGTCGAGACACCAAATCGCAAATTATTTAGGCAAAGGACTGAAATTTTTGCACAGCTCCTTTAAGACTCGTAAACACACTTGTAAGCGAGAGAGACGAGACGAGACCGGTTTTTAAGCCTCTTCGGAGGTCCTGAGGTTGGGTACGCTGCTGCGGACTTGGTCTTAAGACGTCGTAAGAGGCTTAAAAACGGTCGTTTCTCTCTCCGTCCTACTCGGTTGCAAGTGTGTGAACGGCGCTTTACGTGTTTCTCGAAGATCTGCTAAACTGCGCTGATTTTGTTATCCTCCTGATTCGTATCTCGCATGAACATTGACTCCCATAAAATTTAAATATACAGTACCCATACTGAAGAGCTCTATGCGGTACTACACCTACTTTTTGATATAGCATAGGTATATATTTCGACAGTATTAATGTCATTGATTTGTTTTACCTTAAAACATTATTTTACTTTAGTTCCAGAGGCATAGGAAAGTGCGCAAATAAGCTGTTAGTGGACACTGCAAATAAATGAAAGAATATTCGCTCCATGGAATTCACACTTAGATGTATCTACCTAATGCCGAATTTCGCCTTTCCATGCCTGTAATATATAAGCTATAGCGTGTATTTTAAAAGGACATGCGTATATAGCAAGGACTGTTTATCTTTTTTTATCAAAATAGAACCAAAATGAAAGAACTTGAGATTGGGCGAGTTGGTTATTCATGCTTGTCGACGTAGCGCACTCGAAAAACTGTCACTCAAGCATCCACACACCCAAAGAACACACCTTTCACACAGCGCTCACTAACAACTTTGTATTTCGTGTGTAACTTCGGCTTCTACTTCTACTTCAGTTTGAGACGATTTGAAAAAGGACGAAATATGAGTCAAAAATTCCCGTCTAACGCTTGGGCTAATTCACGGCTAAATAATTAATCTCTTTTCGTGATAATGTTATCGACGGCGTACTAACACATTTGTCCTCTAGTCGTATGATGTTCTCGGCTTCGATGATTTCCCTTGTTAATTGGTTTACACTTTTGCCCAACACGATGCTGTTGTTGAAATCTGCGACACACCCACAATCCCGACAGTGTATCCCCAAGTGGCCAGAGTTGGCGTTTACGATGTTGTTTTTGTGTTCTCGAAGGCGGTCATTTAGACAACGCCCAGTTTGTCCAACGTATTGTCTTCCGCAGGAAAGGGGGAATGAATACACAACCCCCTCAACGCAAGGCACAAAGTTGGTCCTATGCTTCTTGGAGCAGCCGATAGCAGGATTTGAGGGTGTGGTGACGTGTTTGCAAAGGCTGGACAGTTTTCTGGGTGCTGAAAACACGACATCAACATTGACTCTGTTCGCTGTTTTCTTAAGGCCGTGGGAAAAATTGTGGATGTAAGGGACGATGACTGGTCTTCTTGTCCTGTCGCTGTGTGTTTGTTTGACGCCGTTCCCTTGCTTCATTTCTTTAAGAATAGTTTCGACCACTGACACCAATAAGAAAACAGGGTACCCTGCGGACTTCAGTCTCGCAATTTGCCCGTCGAAACTCTTTTGTATGGAATGTGAGCACGACTTTGTGATTGAGGTCTTTAAGCATGACCGCACGATGCCTCTTTTCACGAGTTTTGAGTGCGCGGAGTTGAAAGGGAGGAGTGGTTTTTTACCCCTGGGTTCATAGAACCAGCAGACGTGGTGGGGTAGCACCACCAGTCGGAGATCCAAGAACCTTAGGGTTCTTGGATCTCCAAGAACCCTAAGATCCAAGAACCCTAAGATCCAAGAACCAAAATTTTTTTTTCCAGCATAGTATTAAAAATGACACAAGAAGTGGAAAAAAATACCAATAACTATGCTTTCCACCTCCACAGGGAGTCCCATGATAAAGAGACAAATCTTATGCGTATATGGCGTGGGGTTACCAAGTTCAACCGTGGATACAAATCCAGGAGTTTGTGACTACACGTTCCTGAACTCACTCTACGAAGATGTCCACAACGAAACGTTCTTCGAACGTACGTCAGAAGGTATGACGCGGTTCACGAGGATGGCGAAAGAACAACAGAATAGCCGCACTGAATTCGGACTTTTCATAAACTACAAGTAAGTTCTAAAGCAATTGTTGTTCATTCCCAACAGTTGGATAACAATGTCCGCACTTCTATACATGAAAACTCAACTCGTGCCCGATTGAAGGTACGCATAATAAAGCCGCAAAACGAAGCACGTAAATCAATTAATATGCGTGTATCTCATGCTCTATAGACCATTCTAATTATTCCCGTTTGCGCGATGCCTTCTTCATTTACGGGACTTTAGAACGTGGTCTGAACTTGAGCACTATCTTTCATTTAATGGATATCAGACACCACACCTACGTTCACAACCCGGAGGTACAGGGTTTTTTGGCTGCGTAATTCACGCTGAACGGGTGTATCGAATTATTCAAGAAAATACTTCCTTTCATTATTTTTATTCGATAGTAAAGAGGGTGTTTGGCTTGACGGGTGCAATTTCATGGCTAGCTGATCATTCCAGCCGTGGCGGGTCTTTGATTCAAGTTCTTGCACTTGGAGCGCGCATTAAATCCTTCACCAAATCAGAACTCAGATTCTGGATCACTTCTTTAGAACAACAAGTTATATTCGACTTCTAAAGCTTAACTGGTAAACAATTTAACCAATTCAACATATTTAATGCGTGCAAACCTTCACGGAAAAGCGTTCGTGTAATTTGAATATAACGCAGCCTTTGCTAAGTGACCGTTGGTCGGATAAACAAAGAAGATACTATCTTTGTTGTCGTTTTACAGGTTCCTCAAACACAATATCTAATACCATGGGCGTCCTCTGGACGTTTTTCAAAGAGTTCTTTAAACCCGATATTTTTGTCTAAGCGGCTGGGGCGGATGACCTTTTTTTTTTTCAGACGGGAGGAGACTTCAAATTACCGGGAAAAATACCCGTTTGGTCGATGGTGTCTTGCCAAAACGGCTACCATATGCGTTCGTTAGATCGGAGTCCTTTTGTCGAACAATTCTTCTTTCATCGCCGGAAATAAGGGTAACGCCTTTGACCGTGTTGGTTTTCATGAGAACGATGGCTTCTAAATTCCGCAGTGCTTGTAACATATACCACAAAGGTTCTCATTTCCGTTTGATAACCCCTTGTCATGCCGCCACGAGCAGTCAGGTGTAAGCCACCGAAACACATCGTCGTCAATATCCCCGGACAGGGTGTAAGAAGATTCAGGTAGAGTAGCGCCATTCACGGAAACGTCCTAATTCCGTCCCTGTTTTTCATGCGGGTCACGATGCCGCAGTTGTCTGGGCTTACGTAGGGCGTCTGCTACACAGGGAGTGAGCCGGTTCATGACTGAAGCGAAGCTTTGATTGTGCTAAACTGAACGTGACAATTACACATATGGCACATTGAAGCAACGGCACATGTTCCTGGTGTTACGTATAGCGATCCTCGAGATCAGCACAGGCCGATCTATTAAGAAAACGTTGGGCGGACCATCTCCCCCTCGTTCTTCTGGGCCTTCGCTCGGCGCCCAGGGCAGACCTCGGCTCTATGAGAGCTGAGCTCGTCTACGTTTCCCTATTGCGCCTCCATGGAGATTTTTTTCTTTCAAACCAACCCCGACTCTCAACACGAACTATGAAGCTATGTCGCATACCTTCGACGCACCATCCGTGAGCTGCGACCAATTATTCGCGCTCACAGGTGTCCTCAACATATTATCATAGGTCAAGACCTTGAGTCGTGCAACCACGATCTTTATGGCGCAATGGGATTTGTCGACCTCTCACACCACTTTACGATGGACCTTCCAGTGTGCTTGATCGCCAGGCCAAGACCTGCACACTCGACATGAACGATCATTGTGGCGTTGTCGCTACAGACCATGTCAAGCCGGCCTACCTGGACGCTGCCCTGTCTACACCAGCCTCTGCCATGACTACCCCACCGCCACCTTCGACGTCTGCAGCTAGACCAAAGCGCGTCACTTGGGCTCCTCCGACATCCATCGCTCTACAGGGGGCAGCCTTGTAGCGACCCTCACGGTCAGCACACGCCGATCAATAGAGAAAACGACCAAAAGCGAGTCTCGCGCGGTGCGGGCGCATAAACACAGTTCGAATCCTACCACTGCCTGTACTGGTTGTCACAGTCCAGCTCCTACAGATAGTGGTGACCCGGCATCGGACTCACCGCATCCCCCCTGCTGCTGCTTCCATGGCACACGCCGGCCCTTAAAACATTCCTCACGGCGACGCCCTCCTCACGGTCACGATCCATAACATTCTGATTGCGCCATTTTGTTCTAAACATCCTCGAGTATGGCTGATGCTAGTCGAGGCACAATTCCGTCTCAGGCACATCACCAGCCAAGAGACGAGATACCTTCACACCGTCTCCACCTTGCCAGCCGACGTAGCCGAGGAACTGGCCGATATATGTAAGGATACTAATCGTTGCAAAGAAGGGCTCCGGCCGGTGTCATTTTCAGCGTTTTTGCGCATGGCGCGTGCTTTCTGCTTTTGCAAAGCGAGAACCTCGAACATTCTGGGCTGCTGAGACGGCGCACTCGGCTGTGGAATGGTAAACGTTGAAGTGTGTGCAGAGGAAGCCTTCGGATTCAAGCGCAATATGTTTATGCGAAGTGCTCAGAATCGAAAATGAGGGATGAAAAACTTAAGTCCTGCTGTGGTGACAGGTATGCGATTTGCTTATTAAGTACAACCCGATTCCACAGTGGTCAAAACGCTATTTTTGCTTACACAAACAAGTTTCGTTTACAGCAAAGAAACATAAAATCGACGCGTTATTTGCAACCCTTTTAGGATATAATAGTATATATGTCCATGGACCACGCTTTCATATTGACGTATGAAAAGCACTTTTGGGTGGCGTGCTGCTTTGTTCTATCGCGTCATTAAGCCCAAATGTCAAATAAACTCTCTAATGAGGTTGACCTGCTGACATCACTGATTGTACATTAGCGGCGGTCAGGGGAGGATACAGGTATTCCCAGAGGGGGAGTCATCGTATTAGATATTTGAGGAGTCCCTCCTCTTTTTTCCCTGCTTTAAAGTTGACACGTGCGAAATTCATAGGAGTGGTCAGGATATACGAACCCCCCACCCCACCTATTTAAATCCGCAGATGGTAGCGGTGCACAAAAGCAATAAGACAGAGATACGGCAGAAATGTGCTTCGGAAAACTAACTTGATAAAATAATTCAGAATGTGAACAACTTTACTACAATAACTATACTTTACAATAAACATTCGACGAAGAAAAAGAAACGGTGCACCATTCTTGCACTTCCAAGTGAAGTAAAACTGAATGCGTTAAAAACAGTGCCGCTCGCAGGATGGAGAATACTTGGGGTCCACGGGACTTCTTTTTTTTTTTTCGTTCTTCGTCAGGTTCATGGGTTGCCCGGAAACATTGTTGCAGTGTTCTAAGCGTTACCGAAAAAAGTAGTGAAACGCGTTACTCATTACTTGCAAAATCAAGGACCGCGTTACTGTCCTACGTTACCTAAAAAAAAAGATGAAAGGAACGCGTAACCGTTAAAGTTATTAGTAAAAAGTAGAGAGTTTTAGTAGATCCTTTTGGCACCCCCGCTAAGGTATAGGCTAGAGCGACGGCGCTACTGCGTATGTGCGATGCTAGCGGAGAATTAGCGGAGCTGCGGCGGCTAGCAAAGGCGCACTATTTTCCGAGTGTTGCGAAAAACATATCGCGTAGCCGGGTGCCCTAGTGTGGGTTTCGCGAGAACGAGTCTTGGCGAGACTAGGGAGAACCAGCGAGACGGGACGCAATTCAAGATGGCCGCCACGCCGCGCCTGTTCGGACTGTATGCTTCGAAATCGCGCTTCTGAGGAGTGGATTATATCTTGCTGCTGCGAGATGTAACCGCGACGAAGCCGTTCCAGGACTGCAACAGGAAGCGATTTATGGCGGACATGCTAAATACTGCCACGGGGGAAAAACAAGCTTCGCAATTCGTGGTGTAGTGAGTGAAGGGTGCGGTCTCCTGCTCTGCCGCTTTTGTCGTGAGGACAGAACCGACCAAGGGAGCCAGCGAGCTGACAAATCTGAGGGGCTTTCGTGGCGTTTCATTTTTGGTGAAAAGTGAGAAAGATGGAAGAAAAACCAATGGGCAAAGACACAACATAAAAGCTGCAGTTGTTGTCACTTATTTTCGAAGATTTCTCTCGATGGCGTTTGCTCTTGAGTCACATCGAATCGGGATGGACAGCTTGGCCGTAAGTGTATTCAATTACAATCATAAAAATGATTTCCTTAAAAAGGAAAGAAATATTACCACTTTATTCGATAAAGAATGTATATTCTATTAAGATAATGACGTTAATACAAATAATGCAGAGGATTGCATTACAAGCTTTTGTCTTACGCAAGACTTAGCGTCTGAAAGAGGCGCTAGTGGCGTTGCGTTCGCTATCGTAACGCTGTAATGTGTAGCAGTTTCAGAAAGTTCTACTGAAACTCTAAATGGCGGTTCCGCTACGCTACATATATAGCGGAGGGCGTAGCGGATTGCGGATAGGGTAGCAAGACTGAATGAACGATCTACTAGAGCCCTCCCGTAACGCACCTCACTTTTGCGTTACCTTCTTTTTTACAAATTCAAGGTAACGGCGTTTTTTTTTTAGACATCCTCTTCCGACCCTGGCACATAGAGCGTGGGCGTCGAGGTTCTTCTAATCTGCAACATTTTGTGTGGGGAAAAGAGGAAAAATTTTGAAGATACGCGAGATGAGTGCTATAATTAATGACTTCGCACCATACTTCGCTTCGACGTAAGTTCAGACGTAGCTGACGCTACGACCCAATGGGAACAATCCAAACCGCGTCGAAAGCTTATCTGGGCCTTTATTTATGATTGGATCAGCGATGATAGAACACGTGCTGAAGCATGATTAACACCATGATGGTGCCCTTTGGACTCGGTCTGAATGGGCCCATCAGCTTGTGGCGTCGGCTGCGCCTTGTCTTAAGGTCAAATTAAATGTAGAAACATGAAACAAACATTAAATGAACTTTTTTCAGATCTTAGGAAAAAGATGTAACGAGCACCGTAACTACGTTAACCGTTACGATAAATAAGTAGCGGTAGTGCGTTACCCCTTACACTTTTAAAGACATAGCGAGTACTTTCCTACCTTGGCGAACAAATTAACGGCGTCACCGGTAACGGCGTTACATGTGGCGCTTGACCGTCAGCACGACTTCGCTGGCACTGCGTCTTTGGCCAGAGCAGCTTTCCCTGGGGCGCTTACGAGGATGTGGCACTTGTAGGCTGCTTTCTACTAAAGCCCCTCGATACTTATTTTACAAGCAACGACCACCAATACTAATGACTAAGTACATTCCGCTGGAACAAAATGGCGGCATTCCGTTGAAACCTCAGCTGGGAGCCGCCATTTCCGTTCTAAAACCGCACTGTCATTAAGTCGGCGCTTTAAAGGATGTCGCTGCTTTTAGAAAGCTCATATTTAGGATATTTACTTCCTACTCTTTACACTCAAACCTAGCTTGGCTCAAAATGCCTCACCCAGAGGAAGTATGTCGGCTGCAGCAAGCGGCTTTTGTGCGGGATCGCGTTTCGCCATACCTTAAGGCGGTCTTCTTGTATGGAAGTAGCAAAAAGTAGACCACTTCTCCGTTGGCGTTTTGTATCCGGTATTGCGATGTGGCACGAAGCACATCATTCTCCGCATTTTCATTGCCAGCATATTGCGCAAGCCAAAACTGGTCCAAAAGGAAAGCGATAACCGCGGAAAACTGCGGAGCGTTGCAGCCCGGAAAACGCCTCCTCATGTTGCTCAAGAAAGTACTGGCTAATAAAGTCCCTAGATCAGAGTTTCCTGCAAGTAGCGACATCCTTTGCTTCATCGACTGTTTGACGGAGCAGGTTTTAGGAAGCCAATGTAGGCGCACTACAGGTGTTCGAACTGAATTCCGCAATTTTGTTTCAGCAGAACGTGCTTTGTCATTTGTATTGGTTATCGTTACTTGTAATATTTTCCAGAGCCGTCTTTGTCTGCATTCTCTCTAGCCACCGATCTCTTTCTGTGGCCTTAACTTTCATCTTAACTGAGACCTGCTATTCCGTAACCCCACTATAGCCGAAAAACTTTCCTTTTAATTTCCAAGCGCGCTGTCTCCATTTTGTGTCTATACTGCTCATGTATAAAAAAATTGACCGCATCTCCACGTGGTGAATGATGTTGCTTGGGGCGAAGCTCTGGTGGTGCTTGTCTGCGTAGACGCCGAGCCGCACCATGCCGAGCCTTTTCATTCATGTCAGTAGGAGAATGTGTGGTTTTCTTATTTTTCTTTTTTTAAGCAGGCAGATGGGATGGCATCTCAGAACCCCCTACTCTTTTTTTTCATCTTTTTCTTTGAGCCTTTTCATTCATGTCAGTCGGAGAATGTGTGGTTTTCTTCTTTTTCTTTTTTTAAGCAGACAGATGGGATGGCATCTCAGAACCCCCTACTCTTTTTTTTTCTTCTTTTTCTTTGAGCCTTTTTATTCATGTCAGCAGGAGAATGTGTGGTTTTCTTCTTTTTCTTTTTTTAAGCAGACAGACGGGATGGCATCTCAGAGCCCCCTACTCTTTTTTTTCTTCTTTTTCTTTTTTCATAAATTTTTTCATCTTTTTTTTCCAATTTTTGTTTGCCCTACACGAGCACGTGAGCATGTGCTCACGTGCTCATGAGCACGTGATCTCACGAGCAGAAGCACGAGCACCCGACGCCGGCCTACGGCGGACGGACATACTGACATGGCTAGCCCCTAAGGAACTTCGCCCCTAAAAGCTGAAGACCTTTCGTGCCCATTGCTCCCCATCCATTTGCCTCAACCGATCCTCAAATTCTATCTTGCTCACAGCTTCCCTGCCCTCAAATGACGCCCATCCCTGTCTTCTTGTACTCCCTGGTTTGGCGTTTTGCAATGTGCCCCCAAATCCAGCCTACCTACTCCGCGCTGTTTTATTTCTAGTCTTGCATGCACTTCGGATTGCATGCATAGCACTGCGTTTCCAAAAGTCAAGCCAGGCACCATGACCCCTTTCCGCACCTCTCTCACCACCTCATACCTGTTGTAATTCCTAAGTGCTCTGTTTTTCATTACAGCTGCATTTCTGTTGCCCTTACCTATTATATACCTTTCTTGCTCACTGAGATATTTTGCACCACCACATATCCATACTCCTAGATACTTGTATTTACTAGCTCTCTCAACTGTAATATTCTGTATCATGAGCCTCTCAACTTCATCATTGTTAAAATTCATGACTGCTGATTTTTCACTACTGAATTCTAAACCTAATTCCTCTCCTTCCCTATCACAGATGCTCATTAATTCCTGCAAATCTATCCTGTTGTTAGCCATTAGTACGAGATCATCCGCATACATCAATCCTGGTAAGGATTGCTGAATCTTTTGGCCTAGCTTGCTGTACGACAGGTCGAATCCAAGCCCACTCTTCTCTAGTCTATCCTCCAATCCTCTCAGATACAACATAAACAGCAAAGGCGATAACGGGCAGCCCTGAGTAAGGCCTCGTCCTATCTCTATTTCCCCGTTGCCTTTCATTCCAATTTATTTATTTATTTATTTATTTATTTACATATACTGCAGGCCCCACATGGGCCCAAGCAGGAAAGATAGCATACATAATAAATGCAATAGTAATACATACGGCAAAACACATGAACACAAACGCGTACATATAATATAAGGCTGCGTTATACAATTTATCATACAGCATAAACAACACTCTGAAACAGAGGGTTTTAAATGTGCGCATAGACAAACAAAATTGCATTTAGGGACCAGACTGCCCCCTAGCGAAAGAAAAAACTAAATTTCAAAAAGCAAAAAACAACAGCAGCAAACGAAAATAGGTTGTAATGTGATGGCGGTGCTAGTACTAAAGATACGACAAAAAAGATATCTCAGTTTCGAAGGCTTCGTTTGGTAACTTATTCCAATCTTCAATGGTTCTGGGAAAAAAAGAATTATTGTACAGATTAGTTATTACAAATATGGGGGTTAAGGCGAGTGAATGACGATGCCTTGTCGAGCGCGTGTGAAGTTGTGAAATATAGCTTTGTGGCTGAATGACCAATCTATGAAAATAAAGCGAATAGAGAAATTTTAACCGAGGTATTTTTCGTCGTTGAGTAAGAGTGGGAAGGTTGGACAGACGTAACATGTCTGTAGGGGAATCGAATCTATTAAACCGTCGGTGGATAAATCTCAGTGCTACGTTTTGTATCTTGTCGTGTTGTCCTATATCTTTCTTTGTGTAGGGGTCCCATACAATGCTAACATACTCTATAGCGGGTCGGACGATTGTCGAATAAGCAAGTTTTCTGAGTTCATTTGGTGCCTCGTAGAGTTTTCTTATTAGCAGTCCAAGCTTTCGGCGAGCGTTTGAACATATGTTATCAATATGTTTTGACAACTTTAAGTTACTAGTTAGTGTTACACCTGAGTATTTGTATTCTGAAACTTCATTGATGGATGTTTCTCCGATTGTATATTGAAATTTTAAAGGGTGTTTCTTATTTGTCATGCAGAGGTGAACAGTTTTGTCATAATGTTTTGTCATTTTCCATTGTTCACACCAACTGGCCAAACGATTTAGTTTATTATTCAGTACTTCTTGATCTATGGGAGAGGTGATAGCGGAAGAAATGACACAATCGACGGCGAATAAGCGGACTGAACACTCCGTGCCCAGGAAGGATACTAGATCATTTATGTATATTAAAAATAACAATGGTCCCAGCACGGAACCTTGTGGCACCCCCGACGTAACCTTCAAAAAGCGAGAGTAACTTCCGTTAACGTCTACGAATTGGGATCTATTACGCAGATAGGCAGCTACCCACTTAAGTATATTATGAGGGATGGCAAGGTGATGTAGTTTAAATAGTAATTTATCGTGGGGTACTTTATCGAAGGCTTTCGAGTAATCAAGAAATATGATGTCTACCTGGCCGGCATGATCAAGAACTGTTGCAAACTCATGTACCGTGGTTACCAGTTGCGTGGCAGTAGAAAACCCCTGTCTAAACCCATGTTGCTGATCAGAAAGTAGATTATTTTGTTCTATGAATGTTTTAAGATATTTTACCACTATATGCTCCATAAGCTGGCATGATAGACAGCTTAGAGATATCGGACGGAAGTTAGTGACCGACATGTAATCTCCTTTCGTATGAACGGGTACAACGCGTGCTCTGAGCCAGTCATTGGGTAGAGAACTTGTTAAAAATGAGACTTGAAAAATGACTGTTAGAAAGTGAGCAAGTGATTCAGCATACCGTCTAAGAAAGGCACTCGGTATGTTATCAGGCCCCGGCGCCTTTTTTTATGGATGTTTTATAGCATAGATACCACCCCATGGTTTGAAATTTCAAAAGTCATGTCGCTTTCATTATCTGCATTAGGCTACAAGATTTCACTACACGGCGTAAAAACTCCCTGAAAGTAATTATTGAATGTGTCGGCAATAACTAAGGCGTCTTCAATTATCCTGTCGCCTTCCCTAAGCCGCTCAACTTTCTTATTTCCGTTAGACAGATATTGCCAGAACTTTTGTGGGTTTTCCCGGACAAAGGTTGGAAGCGTATTCGTGAAATAAAATGATCTTGAGTCTTGCAGTTTTTCCTTTAGTGTGTTACTTAGTTGTAAGATGACACCCGAATATGGGTTTTGTCTCTTCCTTTGTCGCTTAATCCTACGCTTTAATTGAATAATTTCTCGAGTTATCCACGGGTTGTTACCCCGAATACGCTTCCGTTTGTTGGGTATAAATTTTTGTAAGCAATAGTT
Source organism: Ixodes persulcatus (assembly GCA_013358835.2). Taxonomy (NCBI): domain Eukaryota; kingdom Metazoa; phylum Arthropoda; class Arachnida; order Ixodida; family Ixodidae; genus Ixodes; species Ixodes persulcatus. The sequence continues at coordinate 39,473 of JABSTQ010005655.1, read as the reverse complement.
GACATGCTCCTTAAACGTGTTCCATAAATATTCACATCATCACCAGAAAAGTTTTCGAAACCTGAATCAAGGTAGTCTAAAACTGCCACGTCCTCTGCTTGGTTGTAGTTTTTAACGCACACAATACTAGGGGTTGATGCAGACGACACTTTATGAAGATACAGCAACAATAGACAACCTTGTGGTCGGAAAAATCCTCATTGACAGAAATGGTTGTAGTTTCAAAGCAAGTGTTATGAAAAACCAAATCTAGGATGGAACTGCACACGCTAGTCACTCTGGTGGCGTGTTTTACCATTTGTTTGAGCTTATATGCGAGGATCATGTCAAGAATAATTTCTGAACTTTGCGTATTAGTCCGACCACAACTTAGAGTCGCCCAATCGACATCTGGGAGATTGAAATCTCCAGCAATTATTAACTTCTGGTTTCTAAAGTGGTTAAGGTGATCATATAGCTTATAGAGAAAATCAGGTTTCGCAGATGGAGCTCTGTAGACACCAATTATCACAACGTTAGTGCCCCATAAATTTAGTTTGCAGCAAAGACTTTCGTGGTTTTCTATTTGCTCATGAATGACACATGGGATAGCTTTTTTAACTAATATGGCTACGCCATCTCATCTAGAAACGCGGTCCCTTCTGAAACTGTTGTAGGAGAGAGAGAAGATGTCTCAATCAGGTATATCTGTGTTAAGCCAAGTTTCACTGATCACCGCGACATGCGGGTCATAGAGCATTAGAACATGTTCGAGACGCTCTTTTTTATTCAAAATACTTTGTGCGTTAATGCAAATCAAACGAAGCTGGGTTTTGGCTCTGGCTTGTTGACGATCATCATTGCGTCATTCCCGCTATTTGGGGGTGTTCTCGCGGCATTCAGCCTCACTCTAGAATCTCTTTCATCATCCCACGTGTACACTTCTCTGTTTGCAAAGAGCTTATCATGCACCAGTCTGACCCTGGTGTCATCCTGTCTATCGCCCTGTACAGATGACCAAAGCTTTTTTCTTTTCGACAGAGTGCTCTGGGAATAATCATTGTATACTGATAGGCCGGTGTTTTATAGCTTTTTGCAGTTATTTAGAACTTCCTGTTTCTCGTTGTAATTAAACAACCGCACTATAACAGGCCTTGATGTTGCTTCTTGTAATCTACCGAGCCTGTGAATGCGCACCACAGATGACACGGTTACACCTAGCTTTGTGGAAAATATTTCGTGAATAACCTTCTGCCCCAGGTCCTTCCGTGTTTCACCTCGTTGTTCATGAAGTCCAAAAACAATGAGGTTGTTTCGACGCGATCGGTCTTCGTAATCTAGAAGATTTTTGTTTTGCTCGTGCAATGCCCTTTGAAGGTCTTGCACTGTACCCTCCAGAACAGCTAGTTTTCCCCCAGTTTCCCTGGTAGTTTTAACAACCTCATCTAACTGATTGAGTCTGGTGTTTATTTCATTAAATCGCTTGTCTTGTAAACGTATGCTGTTTCTTATTTCAAGAACTTCTTTAAACAGTTTACCCTGTTCATGTAGCACGCTCTGTACCTATTCCTTCAGATCGTCAGGACTATGGTTGCTCTCAATATCGCCGCCGAGTAACAGACACAACTTCAACCAACACTCGTTCAAACACTTCACACACTGGCTGGGGCACGGCAGCACAACTAAACAGTATGAACTTGGTTTAAAGCATTTAGTGTATGAGTCGTAACTAACCTGCGGTTTGAAGAAGACGTTTTTAGGCATCGTGCTCCATGTGTTGCTGCCGTGCCGCCCTCTGAGCCAAGTTGCCGGGTGTTGTGGTTTTATAACCTCCCATGGTGACGTCACATTCCCGTGGTGCCGTTGTCTCATTCATGCGCAGTTGTTGATGCTCTTGTCATCCCCGAAAACGGGGATGACATGCAGGTTCGTCGTCCCGGTTTCATAAGCTGGAAGATGCAGTAGCAGCAGAATCTGTGGTATGAAGAAGAGGTTTTTAGGCATCGTGCTCCATGTGTTGCTGCCGTGCCGCCCTCTGAGCCAAGTTGCCGGGTGTTGTGGTTTTATAACCTCCCATGGTGACGTCAGAGTCCCGCGGTGTCGGTGTCTCCTCCATGCGCAGATGTTGATGCTGTTGTCATCCCCGAAAACGGGGATGACGTGCAGGTTCGTCGTCCCGGTTTCATAAGCTGGAAGATGCAGTAGCATCTGTGACGGCAACCTCCGTGCTGGTCAGCAACACCTCGTAGATAAGAAAGATTGGATTGGATACGATTTACATTGGATACGACTACGGCATCAGTGTTCGACTAGGACTCGTGGTCTCACTGATTGGACTCGAGTTCAGTTGAACGAGGACGCCATATACAATATGTGGTCTACGGTGACCTTCTTTATTGACCCAGGATAGAACGGTGTCTTTATTTTCTAGAGGGTGTTGTTTCCTACATCGAGTTTTTTTTATTTTCGCTGTCCTCTTCCTCGATGACGTCATCCTCAGCTCCGTTGAGGCAACACCTTTTATGTGACATCTATAGTGCTGAATTTCCAATGTCTTCCTAAGTGAAAAACTAAGAGCACGAATGGGACATAAACACCCTCGGAGAAGGCTTCTCCGAGGGCGGCCACGGCTTGCAGTACGAGGCATCGAGATCGCTTCGTCTCGTGTTCTGAGGGGGTGGTTTATTCTCTCCCTCTGACGTGTGGCAAGCGCTACATTGGCCAGACGGGCCGCTGTCTCAATGACAGGTTAAGAGAGCACGCTTACAGTGTCTCCACAACCGTTTCTGGTCATCTGGGCATTCATTGCCGCGATTGTGGTTGCCTACCTGACTTCCAACTGTGTGAGGTTGTTAAGCGTCATAGGGACCAGCTTACTCGGGAAATTCTGGAGGCTGTTGAGATAGCGAGGTTGGGTGCAGCATGTGTAAGCAGTCCTTCTGTGGCCCTATCAGGCAAAGAGATGAATTTTCTGGTTCCCTGACTTGCTCGTTTTTTAGCACGTACCCTGCGCGGCTGTGTCTTGGCGCATTTATTATTTTTTATTATTGTTTTATTTTTATTGGTGACGTATCACGTGGGCTGAATTCTTTCTTCCCTTTTGTTCGTGACACCGCAAGTATATTATGCGATATTGCGTTCAGTAAACTCAGTTGTAAGTCAGCGCTACGTAAGTGTCACTTCTTTGTTTGATCCTTGTCTTTTCGCGCCGTTTTTAATTCCGAAAAATAGCACATCGTCATATTTCAGTTAAAAATAGCGCAATGTATTATTTGCACAAAAAAGAGAACATCTTCATATTTGAATTAAAAATAGATCATTGTCTCATTTGGGGGGAAAATAGCAAATCGTAACATAAGAACTAAAAATAAAAATAAGATAAAAGACGGATCAGCGCACAGGGTCAATGATATTGGGAAAATACCCCCACAGTTATCTTTCAAGTTTCGGACCATTGGCAAAAGATTTCTCACGGCTTATCTCTTCAAGGTTCATTGAGGACAACAGGTCAGTGCAATTTCGGGTCACGGCAAAAGCCCCTGTTTTGGTCTTCAGTTTGGGCCATATATTATTCGTGCTCTAGAACAAAGAATATAAACTTGAGAGTGTGGTGGTTATACGAAAAAGGCGAGAAAAAAAATAACACACTGAAAACAAAGGGACGATGGCCACTTTTTCTTTCAACTCGCAACAACGCAGATACAGTGAATCTCCTAGCGGAGGATATTTAAACCCACCCCTGCCTAGAAGAAAGAAAAAGAAACGAAAAAAGAACAGAGTGATATAGTGAACATAGGACAGACGGGACAGAAAAAGTGTGACAGAAAAATTGCTCTGTCAGATGGAAGTGGAAATACTATTAGGTAAATTCCGGAGTACGAAATTCGATTTCATCCTTGGTTAAATTAATTGAAGTCGTGGAAATATTGTTATTAACTGAATTCATGCTGAAGGATTTTATAAGTTCTCTGCCAAACCTGTTAGTGTGCCTGCCCAAAATCATCGTTTGCTAGAAACTCGTTACTCAGCCACTGTACATGCGGGAATAAACGCCAATGGGATGAAAATAGTCTACCGTACCTTTTGAAACTTCTAGGTGTGCTCGCAGAGTCGGTGGTTTATGCACCTGCTCATTTGTCCTATGTTTTGTTTTTCCACACCTCAAAGGAACAGAATAAACCTTCTGCTCTTCGCATGGGAGGAACTTGTTGGCATGGTTGACTGTGCATCCTTAAACACTTCTTGCTTGAGCTCACTTTTTGGCAAAACTGCTTGAGGCGCATCCGGCAGAAAATACCACATTGATTATGTCCTAGAAGCAATGATTAAAAGGTTAAAAGGTGCGAACAAACAGGACGAAAAAAGAGAGACGTACGACACGGACAGGCGTCAACTTCCAACTGATGTATTGAAACACGAATCATCGTCAAACTCGATCCCAATCACCTAAACACATGCAACTGATAAAACGTCTTATCGCTCATTGCACTCATCCTTGAAGAAACAATTTCTTTGGTTTACAGATAAAGAGATGGCATGCTTGCGCATCTGTCGGCCGCTTTGTGCATACAGAAAGCTTCGATTAGTTCTCTTTCTATTTTTTCATTCCTTTTCTAGATGAACCTTGTGCGCTCAAACAAAAATTTTCACCCACATTGTTTGCAGTGCTCCGCAAGATGCCCACCCGAATTATTGCGTACGGCAAGCTTGTGATCGCGCGCTCTTTCATTAAAGCATCGGCCGGTCTGACCAATGTAAACTTGGCCGCAACTAAAAGGAATCTCATAAACCACCTTAGTCACGCATTCGGTGTATCTTGTTACATGTTTTTTTGAGAACACTACAAATTTTCGTTTTGTCATCATGGAGCATATCTTTGAAAGTTTTCACGGGGCTGAGAAGAGTACGTTAACCCTGTGTCTAACAGCCATCTTTTTGAAATTGTGGGACACTTTGTGCAAATATGGTATCACCTGCACTGGCATCTTGTCTGCCTTTTCACGACTTTTGTCAACACCCTCCAGTTTAATCTTCTGTAGGAGCCAACAATATCAATGGTGATCGAAGGAACATTTATGTGCAACGTTTGTCGTGAAAAAAATTAGTATTGCCACTGCCAATTAACCCAACGCCATATCCAGCTGTAGAATTAATATTTATAAAAAGAGCATTTTATTTTTTATCTAGCGTACATATATACACCTGGATATTACATATTTATTTATTTTTAATAAGAAACAGTGTAAAATTAAACTTAGACTTTAGAAAAATTGAGAATCAACCAAAATACAACTCCGATAAACTCGGGATTTTGGGAAAAAGAAAAGCTCGAAGAAACATTACTTGAATTTGACAAAAAATAAACTCATAAAACACAGATTGCTACTTCTAATGCAAAGAGCGTAGTTATTCGAAGCGATTTTTTCAATTGTTTGGAAGCCATTAGGCATCCGTTTCGAGAGTGGATACCCTGTATTTATATCGATTTTGGTGAAAATTAATTGATGCGCCAACGTGACCAGGGAAGGTGGAGGGCGAGGGGGGACAAATGGGGAGGAAGAAGAAGGGAAAGGGACTGGAAAGGAGGGGAAAGGAGGTAGACGGACACGTGGAGAGGGTACTCTAGAAGTTGAGAGGGATTGGGAGAGAAAGAAAGAGGAAAGGGAGAAGGGATGAATGGAAAGGGTGAGTAGATTGTTGGGATAGTTGTTAGTAGCGCACTGTGGTGTCTGATTCTCGTTTTTTGTCCTTGTTTCTGAGCGCTAAAATGTATTCAAAGGGAAGAGCAAATCGGTGTTTCTCGTGACATATTTCCCCGCAAAATATAGCTAAATGTAACATGACCAAGGAGGGGGAGAAGGAGGGAGATGGGAGGAAGGATATCGTTCAAGAATGGGCGAGGGATGACAGTGAGAAGGAGAGGAAAGGAGGCAGGAAGTTATAGGTACTCGCATGTAGGTGGGGAGGAAGAGAAAGTGATGCGGAGCGAGCGGAAGAATGCAGTTGAGGAGTACACCCTAGGAGGGTGAGGTATGGGGATGGAAAAGGAAGGGGAAGGAAGGAGAGGAATTCGAAAATACTTCACTATAATGGGGGACAACTTTTCTAGGCATTTCTAAGGAGAGGAGACGAGCGCGACGAGCTCTAATCAGCACTTTAAATGGGAGAGGGCACACGTGCCAAGATCTTTGAGTACACTGGCAAAAGAGTGGTTCCCGAGTATTGAGGAGGAGGAGCGACCGTGACGACCCAAGCGGTTAAATTTAGAACGACACGGATGGGGACAACAAATACAATGACTCAGCGCTCGGTCGACATAACCGAACGCGGCGTCAGCGTTCGGCTGGAGTTCGTGCTCTCCGGTGAGGGGGAGGAGGGTCTCTTTTGTTTCCACTCCTGCCTGCCTGAACAATGCAGCATGCACGGTCCCAGCTCAGCACAAAAGCCGAAGTGGGTCAAGCTCGCAATCTCTGAGGATAGATCCGGCACTTAAAGTCGCTTCGTCGATTGTTAGTATTTTTACATTAAACTGTGCCCCGCGCTCTATTCTAGAAGATGACATGGACATGCCCATAAGGCCTCTGGGCATGTGCACAGGCCTTGTGTTGAGTAAACACCGAGTATGGGGACAACAAACGGGTCAGAGCGCCCCCTATAGTTCGATCTGCTGCCCAATAGTGAGAACACAGGACACTTCCCGAGAATATAACGAGGAAGACGGTAATAAAAAAAACGCAAAAACACGTGTTGCGGTGGCAGCGGTACCGTCTTGGCATCCGGAATCCTATCAACCGCACCCTATTTCGAGGCGTCGCCTGGCCGCCTGATCTGGCGCCGAGAGGGGGGAGGGAGAGAGAGAGGCTTGCCAAATAAACCTCTCCGCCAGGGGAGGATTCGCCGAGGCCATCGGTATGTCTCCTGCCAATAAGGAGTGTGCAATATTTCCCTAGTAATATATTTGGTATCATATGTCACGTAACGCGGGTATTTCACCGCAAAATTTAGTGGGGAAACATAATTGTTGTAAAGGTCATGCGACATGAAGTCGTGTGACGTCGATTTCCCTCCTTCCCGCCTGACGTGACGTTTACCAATTACCAAGTTGTGTTTAGATCGCGTCAGGAAAAATGGACGGAGGGACAAAAGTTTGGAATTGTGTGGAATGAAATTCTTTTAATATCAAAGCATTCCATTCATTGCTATTAAAAAATCAACTCAGTTTCCCACTAATGGCAGAGCAATTTTTGTTTTAAATATTTTTGTGAAGTGACTATTGCTCTATTTCTTTCAGACAAGCCGATAGAGCTGAGGGGGACCTCAAATCGCCGAAGGGACAGATTGAATTCCAAAATCTCTGGAATGAAAGAATCCATCATTATGGCGTGGCAAGCGTCCAGTTGCATAATACCTTAACTCTAAATGTTTCGACACTGCTCAACATATTCAGTCTGATGAAGGTAGGTCATACGCCGTATGCGTGCGCTTCATTTAGGCTTAGAGAAATCCAAGTTTGCAGACTCAATTACCGAACTATTGCCGTCCTTATATTCGCGGACAGCATTTTTTTAGGATTTAGGAATATATCACAGTTGAATTTCATCTTAGATTCAAGATATTTACGAATCTCACGGAAGTATGAAGCTTCTGAATGCGACATGAAGTTGTGCAGAGGAACACGCCCCCAACGATGACCAAAACCAAGAGACGCTATTGGAGGAAAATGAGTTGGCGCGATCGAATTAAGCTCCCCTCTTCGTCCATTAGGGTCTCCTGCGTTTGGTCATCGTTGTGGGCGGGTTCCTCTGCACAGCGTCATGTCGCCTTCAGAAGCTTCATACCTCCATGGCGAATTTATAGATGACGCCACAACTTCGGTTTGGCAAAAAAACGTTTTGAAAGCCAAGCCAATCTGACTTGCCCGTTTGCGCTCTCGCCGATGACTACATCGTGAAATAACCCATATACAAGTTCCGCTTGATCTTGTTTTCTTGTTTTTTATAGTTTGTCGGAGCTCTATTTCTTAGAGAAGGGGGCGCTGCCTAGCAAAATAAGCTAAAACACGAAAACGCAAATATATGGTTGTGCTACACGAAAAAAAAAAAAAAAAATACTTGGACAGGAAGGTAAACACGACGTTTCGGGCGGACGCCCTTCTTCAAGTGATAGACGTGAAAAAGGCAAGAAACAGGCGAGGGTCATACACGTCACAAAATAGGTGTATTTACGTGGGCCGGAAGGGGGTGGAAGGCGAAACCGTTAAAAGCCGGAGTACCACTTCTTCGCTTGTCATCTAACACAGTGAAAAAAAGCAGAAATCGGGACGGGTTTTCAAAATTGCCTTATGGCGTCCTCCGCGAGAACACGAACCCAGAATGGTCTTGGAGGGTCCCCGGCCGCCACAAACACGATCACAGCGGCTACGACAGGCGGACCCGCGGTTCGGATCGGTTCGAGGAAGCCCCTCACCCCATGTCGGGTGACACGTGTTAACTTCGGCACCGCTTGTTTCAGAAAAATTAAAAAAAAAAACAGTTTTGTTTACAGCAGTAGGGACAATTTTTTGCTATTCGTTTTAATGTTAATTATTTGCCTTCGAGTTCACCGAACCGCCCAATACCAAAACCGCCTACGCGGGAAGGCCATTCGCGAACCGGCACGAAGACAAGAGCTACTCCCCCCTCCCTCTCCCTGTCCAAAAAAAGAAAAGAAAGAAAGGAACCGGGCTTTTTGGAAAATTTTGCAAACCGTCTTAACCAACCACCCCCACCCCCTTTTGCCTTTCCCGTTTTCTCCTTTTCCTGCCCCCCAACACCCACGGCAGCAAACCTCCTATGAAAGACGCTTTGGGACTGGATGTAAGTATACCCACTATATACAACACGATACAGGTTAAAGATGCCGGAATGTCGAACTGACGTAATTAAAAATTATACTGGCAAGATAAAAGAATGCACTAGAGCAAACGATAAGGCTCCTAGAGAAAACAGAAGGACGAGGGCAGAAAAGATATTCCACGAAATCAACTTTGTCATAGAACAGTGGTTCTCAAATGGGGATCCGCGGACCCTTTGGGGCCCGCGAAGGCATTCTAGGGGTCCGCGAAGCCCAGCCTCATCAGCCAAGCCCGTAGATTTTTTTTGGGTTTTTTGGGTGAGTTTTCCTGTGTATATGCCAAAAAGAGAAGTCTACTTCACACTAGCCCTTACTTATATCCATTTATCAAATCACTATCATAATTAACCTATATTTTTCCTTCCCCTCCCCACGGATGGGGTCCTCCGTCATCTACGCCGACTCACAAGGGGTCCGCGAAACATCGATGGCTGAAAACCACTCTCATAGAAGAAGCGGCAATACTGCCTGGGGGCGACCATCCGCAATTACGCCGTCAAAATCCCAAGCGATCATGCATTCGCGCACCGCAAGTGCCGAGCATACGGCTGTGCAAGCGCGCCCATCGCTTCAACTGTGCAACCACAAAAGGAGAAAAAAAAAATATATCATTACAAAAATTTAGCACGCGAAAGAAAGTTTGGTGTTGAGACGGTTCTGCGGCACACCAGGCCATTCAGACGTCCCAGATCCTGTCCTCGCCCAGCCTACTGTGTTCGCGGGGAGTGGCCTGTATTCCCCCTAGTTAAAGTATTTGCTTCCGTTTTCTAGGGCACACCTTACGAACAGCTCCCCCTTTTTCGGACCGTGTTTTCGTGTTCTAATGCGTGCACTTGGGTGGTCGACACCCGCCCTGCGCCAGTCATACTTTGTTTGCATATGAAAATAGCTTATTTGGGCGGAGGCTGTTTTTTTTCAAGGCCTCCGTATTCCATGACCAATCTATCCTAGAGGTCCGCACGGCCGATATTTAAGAGCCCGGCCCTCCCCGGGCCGCTATCCCCTGGGGCCCGGGCTCGCCCACTGCCCGCTATTCATTTCCGACAGCCAGCTCGGTGGCGCTGATGACTTCTGAATGACGTAGCGTAACTCCACACGTAATGTCGCAACAATTGGTTTCCGAAGTACATTTAATGTTGTATCGATACTTTAGGTCTAGCAATGAAGTACACGAGTCCGTCGTGCCTGTAACCCAACCTAAACCACCCCTACGAACCCGCAAGCAATTATAACGAAGTACAACGCGCGACTTATGCATGCACGGGTGTATTCTGTGCTGCCCAGGCTCATCAAAAAGATCAAGACAAAATACAGCTGTTCGTATTTTTATTACAGACAATTCGAAAGCAGCAAGAAAAACTACAAACATCTTCAACCCTCCCAGGACGCCTCTTTTTGGGCATTTATTTCTATTCACCAAGATCCGGAAACCTCTACACAACAATGCTGGACCAGCTGAAGCAAGTATTTGTAGTGAAGAATAATTTTCGATATAATTCGAATGAGCTCTTGGAAGAGGAAAAACGAACATTTCATGAATCTAGAAATTTACTGAATTTATTGGATTCATAAACAATACCCAGACATGCTTACATAAAATAAACTTGAAAAACAAATGCTTAATATATCACTTCGAATAATAACATCGTCTTCATTTCAATTAACCCTCCCATCATCACGAATGACGCGGGCTGATTGAGTCAGTCCGAATCTTATACCTCAGCGCCCGAAGTCGCTGCATTAAATTTTTTTATCTTTAGCCTAATAAATGGTGGAGGTGCGGGGTATTACATAAACGAAAAGGCATTTTATATAAAATAATATAGTCTATTAAGACCTATTTAACACTTTCGCTTCGCCAACGTTTTCGTAAACATTTTGAGTATCACGGTGTAATGAAAACACATATAATGTAAACAAATCACCGAGGCTTAAGCTATAAGTGAGCAATTTTATGAATTTCGTTGCCTGTGTACAACTGTGGAGAGCTCGAAAACTTCTAGCGCTCATCCCAGCGCGCCACTTGGAGGGCAGTTTCTCCAGGAACCGTATTATATTTAAACAGCAAAATAAAGGGTAGCTTTTTCTTTTCGATTTTGCATACTACATTTTTTTTAATGCTAAAATTCCATATTGTAAATATACGTACTTTCCGTCATAATTTCGTACTGTTCAGTCCTTTCCCCAGAGTGCAATCGCTCTCGGGGAGGAGACAATCGCCAGTCACATTGTCCACTGCACGATAGGAGCTTACGTAGGACCAGCGTTCCAACATGACTATCCGCACGTCGATCGATTGCACCCGGAATGTCCACCTGCGACACTCCGCCCCCTGCGATCACGGCTCGACCAGCGGCATCAATGCCCGACAGTTTACGTCATCTCATCTTGTTGTTACACCACTGATACGCGAACACACGGTCACATCGGCGATAATTCCAGTCTTCTGTTCACAACTCACAACACTGCCATCACGATGTTGCAGCTATGTTGCCAACACGCACAAATACAGAACCACGTTGAACGCCGGTTGCACTCGGCATCGGAAAACAGAACCGAACTCAGCACGGAAGGCACCCAGGCAGCCGGCAGCAAAACCTGCCTGTCTTAGACGCAGTTCCTGCGATTTCCATAAGGTAGAAAACGTCGACACAGATCCGCGTGGTTGTCGCTACTGTAGTTACGCGAGGGTCGCGCAATCCGGCGGACACCGGCCATCTCACCCAGTGTACGTAGCGCTGCTGGCACTGCTCCGGAACTTCGCTGTTTCTAGCGGCTTCGTTTGCTCGTTTGATAAAATTAGCGATAAAAACATCAATGCAACCGAAATGTTCTGCACGTTTGGACTAGAAGACGGAATTACAGGCCGCCCTCGCTGCCGTTGAAGCTCAATCAGCTCAACAACATTTATTAAACAACGTGCGCGATGTGCTCGAAAAACGAAACCGAAAGAAGATGAGTAGGGAGGGCGCAAGCTTTCTCCCGTCTGCCTGGAGAAGAAGAAAAACGTCTCGTTCCTCCCTTCTTCTCGTGTCCGCTTGGGTCCGCGTCAGTAGCAGGGTGGAAGACGCGCCGTTGCTACCTTTTTCCTCCATTTTTTCTTAGAGTGTGCCGCAAAAAAAAACACCCAATTTTTTTTTCTCGCTTGCTGCTTTGGCAGGTCATTCTTTAAATTATTATCACTCTCGCTATCGTCCTCCTTGAAGTGAGCCAGATTGTCTTGCCTGTGCGCTTCCATGAACTTATCCGCTGCCGCTGCCATCAAGGGAAGTGTATTACAACTCCGCTGCTTGAGGAACACAGCCAGCTTCAAATGAGAGCCGTTGATGAACTCTTCGGCGATCAGAAGGTCCCTCAGATCGCCATACGTTTTGGGACGAAGGCCCACCTCCACCCAGCGATCGAATAATCCCTCAAGCCTGGCGGCGTTGTGGCTGCCTGTCTCGCCGTCATTTTTAGAGCTTCGTCGGAATCTTTCCCGATATCCTTCAGTTGTAGAGCGAAACCGCTGTAAAAGTGCAATCTATAATTTCTAATAATCTAAGGAGTCGTCCGGGGACATCTTTCCGAAAACATTTAGGGCCTCACCCACCAAGCAGAGGCTTAATGCAGTGGCCCAATTCCCTCTTGGCCACTCCTGTCCCCTCTTTGCCGAGCTCGTTTCTGATCAACCCATGTTCGTAATTCTGTTCCTGTGAGCCCCAGCTTTTCACCCAGGGCCATCAACTCCTTTAAATCCATAGCTTTTTGTTGTACCGAATACCAGACGGATGATCATCAGTGTCCTGTCGCGGACGTTTGTTATTGTCAGGTTCTTTATGGTAAAAAGAAAGGAAACTGAGAGGTCCGTCTGATTTTTAATATTACAGAAATATATTTGCACGTAGTTGTTGTTCTTTTTTCCGAATTCACGTAAGTAAGAAAAACGGAAACTTATTAGCAAATAAAAGAAAAGGGCGTACATCTAAAGTTCGACGTGCCAAGGTTGGCACTGGTTTACGCTGGTTTTAGGCGCCTCCCTGGTGGCAGAAGCCGGTGTCGTTTGGCTGCCGGCATACCGATGGTGACCAGTCAACCTGTTGTTGGGATGGCCTTGCCGGTTCGCTCTTGAGCCAGGCTTGCCGTTCAGAGTTGACGCTGAGGACAGGTCGGTAAACGTCTGTGGATGACAGCTTCGCTGGTGTATTCCGGAGCCATGCTTTGCCGAATCCGTCCACTCTCCGCCCTGACTCTTTTCGTCCTGCTCGACTTCCTTATCTTCCCCTTTTCTCCGTTTGTATCATCCGATTTTCTTCCTCTTTTTTGTCGCCATATTGATAACATTATTACAATGGGCGTAAACTCGTACAGGCAGCGAGACAAGCTTTTTAGCGCGAATGCTTCAGCCTCTTGCGTAAATATCAGAAGAAAATGTGTCATGACGAAACAAATCACACAGATTTGAATCATGGTGTTTGAATTTGCTGAGTCATCCAAAACTCCACTAAAACACAATGGGTGTGTAAAATGAAGTTAGAGGATAAACCAACAAGAGAACAAATAAAAGAATCCCCTGCTTTATTTAAAGTGAAGCTAAGATCATTACTCAATCTGCACTAAATTTTGCCGTTATTGTCCAGCCCAATTTCACAGTCTTCAACTTCTTGTCATCACTCGCCTAGAGAAGCCCGGCTTCAGCCGTCCAGACGCCTGGCAGCTCTGTATTACGCGATGAGATCGTTACCAAGTCATCTCAGGACTCAGCAAGCAAGACAGTGCTGCTCAGATAAATACCATCCTCTACGCCATCAGACGCAAGGCGGACGAAGTTCTAGAACGTCTGAAGCCCAGCGACGAACATCAGCTCGACAAAAACTGCGGGAAAAAATTGCCTTTCAAAAACATAGACGTAGACCGCGACACAACATCACAGACGAACGCGCTACGGTCAAACGCAGAAAGCAAGAGACTCACGAGACACTCGAAAGTATCGTTACCGACTTTTTCAAGCTGGAAGAGAGATTTAAATATGGCGCTTTGAAGGAAAAGTTCATCCAGGCCGGGACCGACTCGTGGTAGGTCTCCTCGATACGGCTCTCGGCGAAAAGTTGCAACACGGCTCTGCGTTTACCCTCGAGATCGCGTTGACTTCCGCGTTAAACTCGGAAGCCGTCAAGCAACAAAACAACGAAATGCTTGGTAGGCAATGTTAGCACGGCTCCGCCGTTGACGAACGGAGCTCCGCACAAAGGAACAAAAGAGGAGCAAGAAAGCAAGGCAGGTGGATCGTCGGCAAAAAGGCAACGTTGGTATCCGCGAGCCACGCAAATGGTGTGGCAGTTCTTCGGTTTACACAAGGGCACCAGATGCCATCAGCGAGCTATTTTTTAGAACAGGATAGGGCAAGGCCATAATATCTCTAGCGAAACAAACCGGTCGTCAAATGTCATAAACGGGCTATATAGTAGACCAAGATAGGCTAACGTGATAACGAACGTGCTATATTGAAGAACAGGATAGGCCAAGGTAATAACGTCTCTAGCGAGAAGGGGCGATCGTCACATGCCATAAACAATCTATATTGTAGAACAAGATAGGCTGAGGTCATAACATCTCTAACGGGAATGGATGGTTGTGAAATGTCATAAACGTGCACATATTGTAGAACAATATAGGCTACGATCAAAACATTTCTAGCGAGAAGGGGCTGTCATCGAAGACCATAAAAGTGCTATATCTGGGAAGAAGATAAGCTAAAGGCATAACATTTCCGGCGAGAAGGAACATCATATAAGGTCATGAACGCTTTATTTTGTTGAAAAGGATAGGCCAACGTCACGTCATCAGCGAGAACTGGCGGTCGCCACACGCCATGAACGCGCTATTTTGTGGAACATGATAGTCCAAGGGCATATCATGTCTCGCGAGAAGGGCCGGTGTCCAGGTGCCATGAACGTGCTCTTTTGTGGAACGAGATTGTTCAAGGTCATAACATCTTGAGAGAGAAGGTGCAGTCATCAAATGCAGTGAGCGAGCTATGTTGCAGAAGAGGATAGACTGAGGTCATAACATCTCTAGCGAGAAAGTGCGGTCGTCATATGCTATGAACGCGCTATTTTGTAGAACAGGGTAGGCCAAGGTCGTATTGCTACGCGCATCGGCGAGCGAGCGCGTGCGTGGCCGAGTGGTTACCGCGCTCGACTGCCGTGCGGAAGTTGTGGGTTTCGATTCCATTCAGCGGACTGTCCTTTTATTTATTCTTTAAAATTGCAGATCTCGTAAGCTCGAGAACATTCTCGTCTGATTGAGTTCCGAATGTTCTACCCAC
Organism: Ixodes persulcatus; assembly: GCA_013358835.2. Taxonomy (NCBI): domain Eukaryota; kingdom Metazoa; phylum Arthropoda; class Arachnida; order Ixodida; family Ixodidae; genus Ixodes; species Ixodes persulcatus. The sequence goes on along the minus strand of JABSTQ010005655.1, from coordinate 24,295 downwards.
CGAAAGTTCTGCTCCGAATGTTACAGAAATCCACGAAGGTACATAAGGACCAAAATGTCACAAATGACAAATGATGAGGTGAAGAATAACTGAAGAAGCTAAACGTTTAATGGGGCGAAACTGTGCCCAAAACAAACTAGAAGTAACTTAGCGTCAAAGGCGTCGATGCCGGCGAAACAGCAGGAGCGAGTGCCGAGGCGAGACTGACTTCGGGTCAAGAGGGGGGGGGATTGCCGTGATGTGGGAAGGGCAGGGTTAGCTTTGCCAAAAGTGCAAGCGTTGTTTCGCCTTGATATAGGAGGAGAGGAAAAAGATGGGGCATAGGTGAGGAGGGGGGAGGCAAAAGAAACCAGCAGCATTCATGTCGCAATGAGCCAGTTAGCGAGTCCGGACTGGGCTGGTGGCACTTAGCGGAAGAGCAGCAGGGGCGTCATAGGTTCTTTGCTAGGCCGGTCTCTCGTAGGAAACCCAGAAGGAGGAATTGTATGATCCGTCTACTATGCCTGGGACCTTCAGGGAAATTTATGTGCGATGCTGTCGTTTGTCGGATGTTTTGTGAGAATAAGGCGGAGAGAAACGTCCTCCGAGCTTCCTCATGAAGAGGACAACCCAACACTATATCAGCCTCGTCCTGGGTGACCGCATACCGCTGACAGAGGGGCTTGTCTCTGCGTCCGAACCGGTGGAGGAGCCTCCCTGTGTATGCGCTCCCAGTTCTAAGACGGAAGAGCAGCGTCGCGTCGGACTGTTTTAACCCCTGGGTCAGGCAAGGTGGCCGCTTTGAGCTGCCCTAGTGGGAAAGGTTCGAGAAGAAAGCCTGGATGGCTTGCTGGTAGCGTCTGGGATCAGGAGGCGCCCTTAGCGTAGGAGTGAGGTCGTGGGCACGCGAGACTATGCGGTAAACGATCTCGTTACCGCGGAGGCACACATGGGACGGGACCCACTGAAGCGAGATGGAGAGTGCATGATCCTCAAGCTTGTGGGCAACCCGTCTCACCTCGTTGGCAGTGGTGCATGGGCCAGGCATGCGTATGCGCTGAATAACTCCACGGGAGTTCATGAAGACAACGATTAGTTGTGGAGGCAATCACTTTGTCGTACCCAGGGCTTCCGTGATCGCCAGCAGTTCGGCGGTCCTGGACGACACCATGTGGGTAGTGCGGGAGCTCCAGTCTTTTTGTAAGTCCGGGATATGAAAGGCTGCCGTGCTGCTTTGCCAAATCCTGTCCACGGATTCGTCCGTGTATATGTGTAGGAGCCGAGGGTACCTTGCTGCTAGCTGTTCCTGTGCACCTGCCTTGAGAACCAGAGGGGGCGTGTTGGCCCTCTTGCGAACGCCGGGTAGGAATTCGGATAACTGCAAGCCTGCCTCCCAGGGGGGTGTTGTGCCGTGCGGATTGGTTATCTTAAGGGGAGGAGGGGGTTCCCATCCAAGTGCGACAAGGGTCTGCGTGGCGAAGCTAAGCTTAAATTGAGTTCGGGTCCTGACCCTATTGATCAAGGACTGGCCAGGATGAGTCTCTCCTAGACCAAGGACCTGCAGCAAAAGGCGTTGGAAGGCTTGGAGGTGCAAAGGAAGCGACCATGCCTCCTCGAGCACCCTCTCATTTTTTTTGCGATTCTGGGAATGCCTAGCGATATTCGCTGGCCCGCACGGCTCACCACCAAAGAAGAGGGAAAGCTCAGCATGGATCGGGGAGAGTTGCCCAGTTCTGTCCTCCAACCCGACGCACAGCGTACCGGAAAGAGATGATGGAAGCAGTGACAGTCTTTACCTGGTGGTGCCACTTCCAGCGATTCTCAAGAGTAATGCCGAGAAAGCGGTGCCTTGGATACAAAGCGCAGGGACTGGGAGTTCAGTTGGAAATGCCCTCCCGCAACCGGTGATTCCTTCCTGGAAAAACCATGGCTGCTGCATTGTGAACGGAAATCAAAAGAACTTGGGTCTCGAGGAAGGCCTGGATCTTGTTTATGGTATGACCCTTAAGGTCGGGTGCCGGGAGCCAGAGACACAGATGCGTAAGTCGTCCGCGTACATAGACATGCCAATCGGGATCTTTGAGTTGGGAAGAGCGGCTGGGAGGCCCGCGATGGCAATCTTTAAGAGTAGAGGGGACAGGACCCTGCCCTGGAGTAGACCACGGTGCACCGGTCTTGACTGGCTGAGTGTGTTGCCCATGAAGATGGCAATTTGGGCCAGTTGGTTCAGTTGCCCAGTTTGACCTGGGTTGATCGGTTCGAGAATAAACTCTCGAGGAAGCTCTGAACTCTTCCCGTGACACCCCAAGAGGTTAGTTGGGTCAGGACTGATGCCGGTTCCACATTGTCGAAGGCGACCTGGGTGTCGAAGAACGCTGCCACGGTAGACTTATGGCTAGCTACTGCATGCTGCACTGCACTGCACTGACAATGTCCAGGATGCTGTCTTGTGCGGCGAGACGGAAACTGAAGCCAGTCATTTTTAACGGGAGCAGGAAGTGCTCTTCCAGCCACCAGATCAAGCGGGCATGTACCAGTCTCTCGAAGAGCTTGGCAACGCATTAGGTGAGGGACACCGGCTGGTTGGACGATAAGTCTCCCGAAGGTTTGCCGCTCTTGAGGACGGGGACCACCCATGCTAGTCGCCAAACCGATGGAAATTCAGATGGGGCCCAGATATCATTGAACGACGAAAGAAGATCCTCGAAACGTGAATCTGGCAGATCCTGTACCATTTGCGTCGTGACCCCGTCTGGTACCGGTGCCCCTCGTCGCTTGCGGGCTCTCAGGGTGGATCTCAGTTCAGATTCCGTGAAAGGGGCAACCATGCAGAAAGGTGTTCTAGCCGCATGGCAGCACGGGTTTGGCTGAGAAACGGCAGCGGCATACAAAGTGGCAAAGTCTTCGGCCAGGGTCCTTAACAGCTTTCCCGTGCATAGGACCAGAGAAGCGAATGGGAGGCTGAACCTTTTTCTTCCCAGACAGACTTTCCATAAGCCTCCAGATACGGCGGGCTGGTGTGGTTGAATCCACAGGAGAGCAGATCGAATCCCACTGCCGCTTGCAGCATTTTTTGGCGTAGCGTCGTAGGGCTCAGTCAATCCTGTTAAGGAGGGTCTTGAGGGTCACGCCACCCTTACGTTGCAGAAGTCGCTGGACCAGCCGTTTCTCTGCAAAAAGGTTTACTAGGGTCAGGTCGGGTGCAGGGAAGGGTGTAGGCACGGTTGCCTTGATTGTAACTTTCTTCGCCGCGTCGCTGATGGCCTCCAGTTCGGTTCGTGTGGATCACCCTAGGTTGTCTCGGAACCGGTCCCAGTGAATGACTGAGACCTCGTGGACCCCAGGACGTTGTAGGCCTATGATGTCGATAAATACTGGGAAGCGATCGCTGCCCATAGTGTCGGCTGCTAACCGCCATGACAGTTGAATCTCCGGTGAATGGGCTGTGACGTCGATGGCACTGAAAGTGCAGGGAGGCCGAAAGAAAGTCGGGGAACAGTCGTTGGCCACAACAAGGTTGTGTTGCGCAAACGTATCTTCCAGCATCCTGCCCCTTGCGTCTTCTCTGGTGTCACCCCATAGAGCATAATGAGCGTTCCAGCCCCCACAGATCACAACCGGATCGGTGAGCCTGTGCGCAGGGAATCGACTAAGCCGGCGACCTCCGCAGCGCCCCCTCCTCGGTGGACATAAGTTGAGATAATAGTGAGTCGCCGCCCGGCGATCTCAGTACGCACCGCAACAAGGTCCCGGTTAACTACGCAGAGGTCAGAGGCATCCACGATGTGGTGAGGGATAGCTTTTTGTATATAAAGTACAGCGCTGCCGTTTGAAAAGCTTGGTATGGAAGGGTTTTTATAGGCGAAGTACCCAGGGATGCTGCGATTTCCTGGGAGACCAGCTTCTCAAAGAGCTAAAATTGGCATCTTCCATTGCTAAAGATAGAGGGACAACTCTGCCAGTCTGGTCAGCAGTCCTGCAAAGTTCCATTGTAGAGCCAAGGGGGTGTGTCGTCGCCTTCTAGCAGGGGACCGATGCACTGAGGGAGGCATTCGAGGGGCTAAGTGTACCTCTGCCACTCGAGTTTCAGAGCAGCGCCCCTGTGATGCCCTCGAGTGCTAGGACGGCTTCCAGAAACTTACGGAACGAGGATGTTGACAGGATGTGGGTTAGGTCGCGCATGGCGGCGGAGATCATGGGTACAATGGACTTGAAGGGATGTAACGAGAAGGGGGCGGCGGCGGCGGCCCCCATGTGGCCTGTAGTTGGCGGGACAGCTGCGCCCTGCCGAGAAGCTTGGGTGACGCGGACTTTTGATGGCTTCGAGCTTTTGAAAGTTTCTGTCAATGTCTGTTTTACCGGGGTGCTGGAGGCTGAGTGGCTGGTACCTGGAGTGGCGTCACTTTCTTGGCAGGTAGGGGGCGACACGCCGGTGCATGAGTGTCGATCAGGGAAGGACGCGCGTCAGGGGTATATTCTTGTCTGAGGGGGTACTACACTGCGCACTGCGTGACTTCTTGTCTGGCATGGCTGACGAGGAGTTGCGGAGTGCTTCGTGAGCAACCCTTAACGTTGCGTTGCTTTCTGAGCGGTAACGCGAGATGGCGAACTCTCGACGTCGGGTTGGGCAGGACGGGGACGCGGCCTCGTGGCTCTGACGACAGTTGATGCACTTTGGCTCGGATGATTCGCATCCGCCGTCGTGTGAGGCGCCGCATCTTGCGCATGCCTGGGTACGATTGCAGACTGCGGACATATGGCCGTAATGGAGGCACCGCCGACACTGCAGGGCTTTTACCTTGAACGGCAGGACCGGAGTTCGAACTAGTCCGTAAAGGAGGGAGTCGGGCCGCTTCTTTCCGAGGAAGACAATCTTCACGAGTTTAGACTTTTCCCCAAGTCGCCGCACGTCCCAGATCTTGACTGGAGCCCGTATCTGGTTCCTGATGTCAGCATCAGAAAGGCCGAGTTCCACGTCCCTGATCAGCCCGACGCAGGCGTTCGGGGGACTGGGGAAGAATGATCGGACAGGAGTGGTGCAGAGTACCTTGAGGTCCAGGAGTACTCCCTTGAGCTTGGGTGTCCGTGCTTCCACGGCGATTAAGTTCCTTGCCTTGTTGACGCGAACTTCTTTGACGGCACCTGGCGCAGCACATTGGACGTATTCCGTCAGCTTGGATGAACTGAGCGTCGCAACCGAGTCGGAGTTGGTGGGCGCAAACAATACTGTGGAACCCTCTTCCAGTTGCCTGTGGCTAGTAGTCCCGGACGTGCCCGAGCCGCCGCTTTTCCGTAGGCGCTTCTTGCCTCGCGATTCGGTCTAGTCTTGTGATCCTTCAGAGTCGTCCATATCGGAGACGCCATCGTTGAAGGTAGAGTCGTCCCTCGAAGACTCGGCTTCCTCATGGGCTTGTCGGGGAGGCGGATGAGTCTCCGATGGCCTGTGCTCTGGCTCCAGGTGGTAGGTGGGCCTGGTAACTTGTGATGAAGGTTGGCCGGCAGACATCCCGTCCTCTACAAGGGGCTGGTAGTGGCCCTGCACTAGCCCCCCGCGGCGCTTGAGTGCGGTAGACCAGGCGAGGTTGGGCGTCGCCCTGAAGGCCCCAGAAAAAGGCTGAAGGTCGACGCTCGTAACGGCGAAGATTTTGGCGCTAGATGTGACAGCAAGAACTACACAGCGTGCTTCGACACGACAGCGGACGCAGCTCAGTAGCAACCGCCACTTCGGACGCCGAAACGAAAAACGTCAGACTGCTCTGACCACTTCGGATCGCCATGCGGAGTCCCTTATGTACCCTCGTAGGTTTCTGTAACATTCGGCGTTGAACGCTCGGTGCGCAGAAAATTCGGAACTCGATCAGACGAGAATGTTCTCTAACTTACGAGAACGGCAATTTTAAAGAATAAATAAAAGGACAGTCCGCTGACTGGAATCGAACCTACAACTTCCGCGCGGCAGTCAAGCGCGTTAACCACTCAGCCACGCACGCGCTCGCTCGCCGACGCGCGTGGCAATATCTCTAGCGAGAAGGGGTGGTAGTCAAATGCAATGAACGGGCTATTTTGTAGAACGCGATAGGCCAAGGTCATGACATCTTTGCCATGAAGGGGCGGTAGTCAAATACCATGAAAATAGAAATATTGTAGAACAACATAGGCTAAGTTCATAACATCTCTAGCGAGAATGTGCTGCTGTCAATGGCCATAAACTTGCTAAATTGTAGAACAAGATAGGCTAAGGTCATAACATCTCTAGCGGGAAAGGGTGGTCGTCAAATGCGATGAACGTGTTATTTTGTAGACCCAAATCATCTCTAGCGCGAGGGGCGGACGCCAGATGCGAAAACATGCTATTTTGTAGAACAAGATAGGATAATGTTATAATATCTCTACCGAGAAAGGATAATCGTCAAATGCCATTAACGTGCAATTTTGTAGAATAGGATACGCCAAGATCATAACATATCTAGTGGGAAAGGGTGGTCGTAAACGCCACAAACGTGCTATTTTGTAAAACAGGGGGCCAAGGATATACCATTTATAGCGACAAGGGCGGTTGTCAAATGTCATGAACGTGCTATTTTGTAGAACAATATAGGCAAAGGTTGTAACATCTCTAGCGATAAGGGGTGGTCACCAGATGCCATCAACGTGTTATTTTGTTAGAACCAGAAACACTAATGTCATAACTTCTCTAACAAGAAGAGGCGGTCGTTAAATGCCACGAACGTGGTGGTGTGTAGAGCAGGATAGGCCAAGGTGTTATCATCTCTAGCGAATAGGGGCGGTAACAAGATGCCATGGACGTGCTATATTGTATAAGAAGATAGGCTAAGGTCATAACATTTCTAGTGAGAGAGGTGGTCGCCAAATGCCATGAACGTGCAATTATGTAGGACAGGATAGACCCATGTGATATCATCTCAAGAGAGAAGGATTGCTCGCAGGATGCCACGAACGTACTATTTTGAAAAACATGATAGGCCAAAGTCATAACATCTCTGGCGAGAAGGGGCGGCCATAAAATGCCATAAACATGTTATATTGTATAACAAGGAAAGCTAAGGTTATAGAATCTCTAGCAAGAGGGGTGGTCGCAAATGCCATGAACAGGCAAATATGTAGAACAGGATAGGTCAATGTCATATCATCTCAAGAGAAGGATTGCTCGCAAGATGCCATGAACGTACTATTTAATAAATCATGATAGGCCAAAGTCATAACATCTCTGGCGAGAAGTGACGGCCGTCAAATGCCATTATTGCGTTGAATTGTATTACAAGGAAAGCTAAGGTCATACCATCTCTAGCGAGAGGGGTGGTCGCAAACGCTATGAACGTGCAATTATGGAGAACAGGATAGGCCAATGTTATATCATCTCAAGAGAGAAGGATCACTCGCAAGATGCCATTAACGTACTATTTTGTAAAACATGATAGGCCAAAGTCACAACATCTCTGGCGTGAAGGGGTGGCCCTCAAATGTCATAAACGTGTTATATTTAGGATTCGGATTTTTCGGTTTAAACCGATAAAAACCGATAAAAGTACGCCGAATTCATTTTCAGAAATTTTGCATTAACCTCAGTCTTTAGGCTCGGCATTTTCGATTGAAGCCGGTAAAAACCGCTCAACGTAAGTCGTATCTTTTTTCTAAAATTCAGTTTTAACTGGAAAAGAGCACTTTGACATTCCAGTCGTAACGCAAAGCCGTGGCGAAAAAGTGGAACGAGAGTGTCTATCGAGACGTGTCAGAATGTATGGGATACACGGGTGCCATCACGACGTTTTGGTTTAATGTGCGCATCATCGATCGGAAAGTGAAGTCCGAAATGTCCCTTGACTTCGCCATGTACGAGAGTGTTTTCAAACTCGTTGTAAGGAAGACTGACTTTATGCAAGCTCTGCATGTTGTGTTGTGCTTCAAAACGCCGCACCGTGTCACTTTCGGCGGTCACAGTTTGTTGATTGGCCGATTTTGGCTCAGGCAGCACTTCATCTCCTCAGCCTGCCAGTGTCCAGTGTTAGCGTTGAGATGGCATTCTAGAAGCTCAGGGTCATATTAGCAGGAAAGAAAGAGTGCGGATCAACGAGGAGAACCTGGGAAAGTATGCATGTGTGTGGGTACTATAATAAGATCACGGTAATCCTGATAAACAGAAGGTGAAGTTCAATGATTTTGGGCATAGGCTTCATATCTGACTTGTTTGTACTTCTGAGTTTTTTTTCTTGTTTGTTTTACAGTTTCACACTCTTGCCGAATAAAGAGTCCCTTTCTTTTTCAATGTATCTGTGCCGTTACTCTTTGAGTGATCACAAATGTGAGAGGTACAAGGATTATCAGATTCTGTGTCCGTTAGTGTTTATTTTATATTCACCGAAAAAAGCCGATAAACTTTTGTGGGCATAAAAATACGCCCCCAAAAAAACCGAAAATTGAATTTTAAAATAAACAACGAAAAACGTACGCCGAATTTTGAAAAAATAGAAACCGAAAACGCGGAACTATAGTTATATTGTATAACAAGGAAAGCTAAGGTTATAGCATCTCTAGCGAGAGGGGTGGTCGCAAATGCCATGAACGTGCAATTATGTAGAACAGGATAGGCCAATGTCATATCATCTAAAAAAAGGATTGCTCTCACGATGCCATGAACGTACTATTTTGTAAAACATGATAGGCCAAAGTCATAACATCGCTGGCGAGAAGGGGCGGCCGTCAAATACCATAAACGCGTTATATTGTATAACAAGAAAAGCTAAAGTTATAGCATCTCTAGCGAGAGGGGGATCGCAAATGCCATGAACGTACATTTATGTTGAACAGGATAGGCCAATGTCATATCATCTCTAGCGAGAAGGAGTGTTCGCCTGATGCCATGAACGTACTATTTTGTAAAACAGGATAGGCCAAAGTCATAACATCTTTAGCGAGAAGGGGCGGCCGTCCAATGTAAAGAGTGGCTGCGATGTCAAAGAATGTTAACATCGGCCGATGTTTTGTTGTGTGTGAAACTTTTGTTAGTCCAAAATAATTCTGACGTGTTTTTTTTTTGTTTTTGACAAGCGTGGCTGCAAAGTCAAGGCGTGTTGTCCCCTTGGTGCCATTGTTTGGAGCGTTTTTTATGATGACGATTTTGGGTTCAGGATGTATAAAAGGAGGGGGCACTGAATAAAGTGGTTAGCTGTGTTTGAGACGTCGTCGTGTTTCTTTCCACCCAGTCTCAGGTGGTCTAACAAAATGGGCAATGCAATAAACACGCTATGTTGCAGAACAAGACACAATAAGGCTATAACATATCTAGCCAGTAGGGTCTTTCGTCAAACATTAAGAACCTCCTATATTGTAGAACAGTTTAGGCCAATGTTATAACACATCTAGTGGAAAAGGTTGGTCGTCAAATGCCAGAAACGCTATATTTTGTAATACGGGATTTGTCAAGGATATAACATTTCTAGCGAGAAGGTGTGGTAGAAAAATGACCTGTACGTGCTGTTTTGAAGAACAGGATAAGCCAAGGTAGTAACACCTAAAGCGAGAAGAGGCGGTCGCCAGATGATGTGAACATGCTATTTTTCTAGTATAAGACAGTCCAAGGTCATAACATCTTTATCGAGAAGGGGCGGTTCTCAAATGTCATGAACGTGCAATATTGTGGAACAGGATAGGACAGGGTAGTAACAACTCTAGCGAGTAGGGCCGTCACCAGATTCAATAAACGTGCTATTGCCACGAACGTGCTATTTAATAGAACAGAATAGGCCAAGGTGATATCATCACTAGCGAATAGGGGAGATCGGCAGATGCCACGGACGTGTTATTTTGTAGAACAGACAATGCAATGTTCATGACATCTCAAGCGAGAAGGGTTGGTCATGAAATGCTAATAACGTTCTATATCGTAGAACAGGGTATACCATGCTCATAGCACCCCTAGAGAAAAAGAGCGGTCGTTAAGTGCCATAAACGTGCTATTTTGTATGGCAGGATAGGCCAAGCTATTAAGATCTCTAACGAGAAGGGCGGTCATCAAATGCCAAGAAGGAGCTATTTTGTTGAACAGGATAGGTCAAGGTCACAACAACACTATCGAGAAGGGGAAGTTTTCAGAAGTCATGAACGTGCTATTTCGTAGAACAGGAAAGGCCTAGGTCATAACAGGGCGGTCGTCTAATGCCATACACCTGACATATTGTATGACGATCTAGTCTAAGGTCCTTATATTTCTTACTAGAAGGTAGGGTCGTCAAATGCCATAAACGTGCAAATACTGTAGAACAAGATAGGCTAAGCTCATAATATCTCTAGCGAGAAGGGGTGGTCGCCAAAGGCCGTGAACGTGCTATATTGTAGAACAGGACGGGCCAAGGTCATTCAATCTCTAGGGGCTAGGGGTGGTCGTCAAATGCCAAGAACGTGCTATATTGTACAAAAGGCTCGGCCAAGTCGTTGGCACCTCTAAAGAAAAAGAGTGGTCGTTAAGTGCCATAAATGTGCTATTTTGTAAGACAGGATAGGCCAAGGTCCTAACATCTAAAACGAGAAGGGGCGTTAGCTAAATGCAATGAACGTGCTATTTTGTAGAACAAAGAAGTCCAAGGTCTTAACATTTCTAGCGAGAAGGGGTGGTCGTTAAATGCAATGAACGTGGTATTTTGTAGAACAAGAGAGACCAAAGTCATAACACCTCTAGCGAGAACGGGCGGTCTTCAAATGCCATGAACCTGTTAATAGTGCGATTTGGGCTAGTGGGTACTCATGCATGATTGTAAATACGCCAAGCTGTATTCGGAGAATTCCCGGAAAGCTATTGAAAGGCATTTCAGGCCTGTCCAGGAAGTTCCGCTGTCAAAGATAAAAACGCACACTAACTCCCGGTGCCAAAGGTTTGAGTTGACTAGCTTGGCTAAAAACGTTCAAGCTTCAAAAAAGCATAATTTATCGGTGTTCTTCACGGCAAAAACTCACAAGACTGGGTACCAGTTTAGGGCAATCATCACTCAAAAGGACTCCTGCCAGCGGGAGGTAGGAGGCTTTCTCTGCTGAATTTTTCGGGGTTGAACTTGCGGGATCTTTACTTGTAAAAAAAAACTCAGAAAAAATAATTGAGTTTTTTCATAGCGAAGACTCGAGTGGGGTAAAAGGAGTTTCGATAGATTTTGGAAGATTTATTTTTTTTGTGCCACATGACCAACTGCCGGTGACTGTGAAACATGCATTGAGGAGAACGGGGAGGTGCCATTCCGTAGTTCCACTAGAATAATTTTTGAAGGCTTTTAGAGTTGCTTACCCACTACCTCCAGAACACCTTGGTTTCTTATGAAGGGTAGCATGCGCAAAAACGAGGCGTTAGCATTGGATCGAGGGTGACGCCGGTATACTGTGTAATATTTTTCTTGCTTCCTGTGATAATGCAATCAAAGAGGTTTTGGTAAAGAATTACACGCACAAAAGTTTTAGGTACATTCACGATTTTTTTTTGTGTTATACAGAGATTCTCCAGAGGTTAACGAAGATAATATTGTCTCTGGAGTGCTTGAGGTTTTTAAGAGTTGTGCGAAAGGCTTAAGTTTTACACATAAAACCGCGAGTGCCGGGCGCCTGGAATGTTTAGACTCTGGTATTTTTTGACGGTGACAAGAGTGTTAAGCGTATGAACCCCGAACTAAGAAAAAGCTGCTGCCATATGACTCGGCCAAGCCCGTAAAGAGGAGAATTGCCTCTTCCTGCCTGTTTCCTCCTTGAAAAAGTTTGCCCTCCCAAGATGAGTTTTAGTTTTCAGTTGCAGCTAGACAGATTACAGGATGTGGGGTTCCCTTCCCGGGCCTTACGTGATGTCGCTGACGGGTTGGTTAAGAAGCTGCAGAGGCTTATTAGGGGAGAGGAGGCCGAGATGGCAAGGCCTGAAGTTAGACATGTTGTCCTGCCTTATATTGGTAAGGTATGTCACAATCACAAAAGGTGGCGAATGAGTTTGGAATTCCAGAATTTTTTCCTGCACCAAACCAACTATCTAAGATTTGCCAAAGAAGAAATAATGCAGGCGTGCTGGGTTACGCAAAAGGGGTGTGCGGCTAGCGCTAGCCACCAAGTTTCGCCAGTATGCCTTAGGGGTCGCTTACGAGATTCCCTTGTCTTGCGATAGGGTATTTGTTGGCCAGACGGGGAGGTGCATGAATGATTGAGCCAAAGAGTCCGCCGCCACCAGGCAATCTCCGCCTGGCCAGTTGGCTCTACATTGTGGTAGTTGTGAGCGCAAGGCCACGTTTAATAGTACCAAGATTATCAAAAATTCAAAACATAATATTCGAGATACATGACGCATTAATGATAAGGGCCCATGGCACGAATGGGTGTGTCAATGCTCCTTCTGTTGCCTTATCTGATAAGTGGCAAGCTTTTATCGGTCACTCAGCACTGGCGCCAGGCTTTCCAGGTGTTTAATGAAAGACCTTTTTTTTTTGCGCATGTGCGGTCTTATTCTTCGTTTTATGCGTTTCCTTCGGTAAAGTTCAGTTGCAAATTGTGCCTCGTCCTGTGTGCATCTTTCTTTGTCCCGTTTTTTTTTTGCTTATTTACCACCAACCATGAGCCTGCTATTTTGTAGAACAATATAGACCAACGTCATAACATTTATAAAGAAAAAGGGCAGTCGTCAAATGCATTGAACGTTCAAATTTTGTAGAACAGGATAGGCCAATGTGATCACATCTCCCGCGAGAAGGGGTGGTAGTCAAAGCATATGAACGTGCAATATTTTATAACAGGACATGCTAAGGCCCTAACAGTTCCAGCGACGAGGTGTGGTCATCAAATGCCAGGAACGTGCTATTTTGTAGAACCGGATAGGCCCAGCTAAGAACATTTTCAGCGAGAAGGGGGCAGTACAAATGCAGAGGCCCACGGCCTACGGGTAGGCTGGATTTTTTTGTCTTTCAGTGCTTCCTAAACTTGCTCCTGGATGAACTCCCTTCCTTTTACGAAGTCTTTACGGCGATCAGTGCACAGGGGGCACGTCGTCCTCGGTAACAATACGGTGCTTCGCGAAGGCGGTTTTGCGCAGCTTCGACGACGTTGCGAAGCAGTCGCTGTGTTCGGCGGGGAGATTAATAAGCTGTCGTTGATTTGAGGACTGAATCTGGGCAACAATTTTGAGCTTTGGTGGCGACGTACTGTCCTGCTGAGGTGGTGGGTATTCTTCAGTAATATCGGCGATTTCGGTGGAGTTCGAAGTTCCTCGTCTTGGCCCGCAGCCGCACCTTTCGTGAGGTGCTGCGTTTCTTATCGGAAGCTATAATTTGTGTTACAGGATAGGCCAAAGTCATATCATCAGTATGCGAGAAGGAGCAGTCAGCAGATGCCGTGAGCGTGCAATTTTGTAAAACAGGATATTCCAAGATAATCCCCTATCTAGCGAGAAAGGGCGGTTACCAAATGCCATGAATGCGCTATTTTGTAGAACAAGATAGGACAATGTTCTAACATGTTTAGAGAGGAGGAGAGGTCGTTAAATACCATGAACGTGCTTTTTTGTAGAACAGGATAGGCCAATGTAATATCATTTCTAGCGAGAAGGTGCGGTCGCCAGACGCTATGAACGTGCTATTTCATAGAACATGATAGGTTAAGGTCCTAACACCTCTAGCGAGAAAGGCCCGTCGTCAAGAGCAATAAACGTGCTATTTTGAAAAAAACAAATAGGACATAGTCACAACATCTCTGGCGAGAAGTGGCTTTCGTCAAATGCCATGCACGCTCTATTTTTTAGAACAGGATAGGCCTAAGTCATATCATCTCTAGCCAAGAGGGGCAGTCAACAAATGCCATGAACGTGCTATTTTGTAGAACAGAATAGGCCAAAGTCGTATCATCATCATCATTGTAGAGCTTTAGTGTGTAGAGCTTTAGTGAAGAAATTATATGAACAAGATGACATGTGACACATAATGAAAGTCGAAAAAAAACCTAGGGACGCATCCTAGATCGGTTTGGCAATATGCGAAAAAATGCACGAAACAACCTCGACAGGATATTACTTTGAACGACAGGGGTGGCAATTACCAGATGTCGCTCAAAAGTTTTGCGAGTTTTTGAGTTCATATTTTTTATCTGAATCTTCCTACAATGACACTTCCAAATAACTTTGGAGTTGTGGGGATGGGATGGTAGTGGATGAAGTTGAGATTTCTGGAATAGTGGATGCAGTGAGGAACCTAAAGCCAAATTTAGCGACGAGTCTCGATGGCATACCCAATTTTATTCTAAAAGGTTTTTCTAACGTATTCGCACACGTTTTAATATATATTTTTGAGTTGTCTTTAAGCTCAGAGACATTTACTGCCGCGTGGAAAGCCGCTGTAATTGTACCTGTTTTTAAATCGGGAGACCCAACCGATAAGAAAAAGTATAGGCCGGTGTCATTGCTGTCTATTCTATCGAAAGTTTTTGAAATGGTTGTTTGTACAGGAATGTATCGCTTTCTTGACACTGAATTTACCCTACCCAGCATGGCGTCATAAAGGGCTGATCGGCAGAAACAAACCTTTCTGAGTTTATGCAGTTTTGCACTCCAATCATAGAAAACAAGAGACAAATTGGTGTAATTTATTTAGACATGACGAAAGCTTTCGATATTCTCAATGATAAATTTCTTTTAGCTAAGATTTCTGAATACCCTGTAAGCGAGAGGTAAACAAAATGGTTTAGAAGTTGTTTGTCTGGGCACTTGAATCTCGTACTCATTCAAGGAGTCAAGTCTCCCCATACGTCGCTACATCCGGGGTGCTTTAGTGATATAATCTTGGTCCCTTTTATACAAATATTTTTCCAGCTATCTCTTCGACTGTATAAAGTTTTCTCAGATGTTGCAATATGCTGATGACGTGAAAATATTTCACGAAATTGAGACCCCTGTAGATTTGTTGCAATTAAATTGTGAGATTAATGCGGTCAGTGCGTGCAGTACGCGGTGTTCAAATAATGTTCTTATTTTAAATTCAAGAAAAACCAACGTCATTACAGTTATCAAAAAACAATAGTGTATACGTATTCTTACATGCTGAACCAGCGAGAAACAGAAATTCGTGATCTCGGTGTGTTATGGTATTCCACCCTTCCTATGGAAGCAGATGTCAATGGTGTAGTTGCTTCATCATTGAGGATGCTTTGCGTGGTGTCTAGAATAACACGGGACTTTAAAAACCCACGCACTGCAACAGTACTTTATAACTGTTATGTCCGCTCGAGATTGGAATTTTCTGCAACTGCGTGGAATTCATAGATTTTGTCTAGACTAGGGCGCATTGGAGGTGTCCAGAGAAGCGTTATTCGTTTGATTTACGACCGACAGCTTGGTGAAAAAATTTACAATGATAATAACTGTCTACTTTGTAAATTGAAAATTACCACGCTTGCTAAGAGAGCGATATTGGGGATTTGTTATTTTTGCATAAATTATTGAACGACAGAGTAGCTTGCCCAGTTCTGCTAACCGATATGAGCATCACGTACCATCAAGCTGCTTGAGTAATACTAAACTTTTTGTGTTCCCAAACAATCTAAAATCTCGCCTCTTACAAGAATTATGGCCATGTATAATAATTTTCGGTCACCTGCGAGATATGTCTTTATGAATTTTAGCGATTTGAAAAACGTAGTGGTAGCCAAAATTACACAGGTCATCTGCATTTCAATGTTGTCTTTGTACTTTTATTATTGCAGTGTTCGCGTTACTTGTTCCGTTGTGAATGTAATATTGTGCACCCCTGGTAAGGCAATTAGCTATCGGTGGGCGTCCTCAACTCAAGAATAATTAAATATTATGTACAGCAGTGTAGCTGTGCAACGCATTTGAATCTTATAAATTCAATCCCAAGAAAGACAAGACTTGAGTTTGATTTATTAGAATCTTGAAGTATCAGACATTTATTAGATTAATACGTAGTCCAAAAAGCGAGCAGCTATTCAGATAGCTACACATAAAAAGCAGGTTTTTTACACTCGTCTCTACACTGGCCAATCAATAGTCAGCACACTCATTAAACATTGGTGAAATTCAAAACAAATTAGGGTTCTGGACAAATATTATCTAGTCGAATCTTGAATAGTTCCTCCACGCGTTTTGCTACCGTTGTTCCAGGCTTAAACAAAGATTCAGCCAAACTCGTGAAGGTTGTTCTCAACCTTCTACATGTACAATTCTAAGCTGAGTTAGTTTTAATTAAATTATTTCTATCATCCCTGGCATCAAAAAGTAAATTCCTACATTGGCGTGGCGTGCAAATGTCATATTTCGCATAAAATTAAACATAAAGATACGCACCTTTTCCCCAATCAAGATAATTTTTAGGTCTTCTTGCTGTATGCCAATATTTTATATTTATTCTCAAATTTAGGCCTTTAAGAAAAATATCAAACACGCACGAATGATGAAAGCAGATCGTCAGGACAGTTCTTCCTGCGAAATCGTGGTACGTAGGTCCTATCAAGCGCGCTTATCACGGAGCACCCGCGTTCTGTGGAGAAGCATTGATCGCGAGCTTTGTGGGTATTGCTTTTCCGCAGTACACAAATGATTATAATGTAATTAAATGCCAAGGTGCAAGCGAGCTGGACAAAAATGACGAAAAGAATCCCTGGAGAAGGGGAACAAGATGGACAAAGGACAAACACAAATCTCCAAACACAGCTAGGTGACTGGTGCGCGACCAAAAAAATCCGCCTGGTCCGGCGATTTTTTCGGTCGCGCACCAGTCACCTAGCTGTGTTTGGAGATTTGTGTTTGTCCTTTGTCCATCTTGTTCCCCTTCTCCAGGGGTTCTTTTCGTCATTCTTGTCCAGCTCGCTTGCACCTTTGCATTTATTTGCATTATAATTATAACCTTAAATTGCAAGCTTCACCCTTGTTGGTGTAGACTGGTGGCAGCTGATAAAACCCGTTTGCTCTACTCACGTCTAACCCATGGTTAGCGCAGTTGGTAGAGCGCTCCACCTGTAATGGAGAGGTCCCGGGTTCGACACCCGGACCAGGCTGATTTGTTCGGTCGCGCACCAGTCACCTAGCTGTGTTTGGAGATTTGTGTTTGTCCTTTGTCCCTCTTGTTCCCCTTCTCCAGGGACTTTTTTCGTCGTACACAACTGTCCGGTGAGAAACGCACTTAACTGGGCTAACCCGGCGCGATGAACAAATAGTATGAATTATTCGAAAACGCCGTTTAAATAAAGCCGCTTATAAATGCATTGAAAACATAGCGGAATAAAATAAATATTTAAATTTGTTTGAATTAAACGGATGTACGCAATATTCGAGTTTGAAGTATTGCGAGTGCGCGGTACACCTTTCTCAGTAATTGAAAAAAAAAAATCAACCGAAGCTGTGTTTTTGGCAACTCATATTGTCATTATGCATTTGGCTAACTGGCAGATCTAACTTGGCCTACATCAGTGAGCTGATGGCGACTGTTTCGTTAGCGAATAAAGAGGATCTGGGTTTTTAATTTCCATCTGTAGTGTGAGACCAGTTAGCGCCGACGGCAGCGGCGAACACTTTGTTTGGCGTAATGCTGGGGTAATCTTACGTTCATTAGGAACAACAGACTAAATGCGTGCTGCCCGGCGCTCCGGCACCTAATGTGCATGCAATACAGCTCAACTAGTATTTGCATTGCGAATCCCCTGTCTTCTCCAGACCTGTAAACAACTCTGTTTATATTAGAAAAAAATAAATTCATTATTTTTGTATCCCATTGATTTTATACCCGAAAAGACTGCAGACATTTTTCTTGTTTCACATTAATTGATCATTTTGATAGTAAGAGTAATATTTTTTTTGTCTTGCATTTTATGTTTAATAATTGTTGATAACGTATGCGTTAACGACCAGGGCTGTAGGCAATACGTTTTCCCTAACACAAGTCTTTTTATTTGCAGCTTATTCCACGTGGACGCAATTATAATTCAGACGCATCTTGCAAACCTAATCGACCATCAGGGCCGCTGTAAAATTACTGGACCTACCGTATTTGAAGGAGGTTCAAACATTTACGAGGTTTCAATAGTGAGTATAACTTTAATTAATTATTTTAAACGCTCCACTTGCGACACGCCAATATTATAGTATTCTCTCAGATTTGTTTCATTAAAATATATATTTTTAAATGTTTGGAAAGGTATTAGATAACAAACGAAATTGTACTCAGTTTTGACAAGTTAATGCTTTTGAGCATCGAGTGTCATTCATCTAAGCTTCAGCAGACGGAGCACACATTTGTTATTTTTTACTAAAGGAAGAAAGTATAAGCTCGTGCGTTGAGTCTCCTTCTGTTGTTTGTCAAGAAAATATGTTTACTGCAAGAACAGGTATGGCCTAAACTTTGTATAGAATGCTGGGGAATATACGTTATCGCAAGGTACTCAAACACATTAGATTATAAGGCAGGTTTTAAATTATGATTTCAGGTAATTCACAGGAGCGATCAATGAATAACCGATGTTATAACAACACGGGTATCGATTATCCTATAATTTGATGAATTACAGTAGATATCGCCTCTTTTAAAAGGCTTTTGATCGAAAAATGCTTTTATAATTTCGGTCTAATAGTACTACCAACCTGAATCCGATACATCTCTCTTTCTCTTGTAAAGCAGAACTGAATAGTGATAGAAACACTCAAGCAAGGACTAACAAGGTAAAACAGCAAAATGTAAATTCAACACGCAAAATTCCAGCTTAACAAATAATCTTGATTATTTGAGCAGGATGATTATTTTCCCCTGTGCTTTGGAAAAACCAGAAACCAGGGACGGAGGCTCTTTGCTGACCTTGGTCACACGAAGCATCCAGTTTTCTCAGTGATTAGTTGGTACTTTGGGATAACAAAGTGGCGCTTCCTATATTGTACGGGTTTAAAGTCGCATAATACCTTGCCCACACCTGCTGTTTACCTCACTGTCCTGCCGCAAAGATTGAAACTCTTTCGACGTCTCTAAGGGGAATGCTGTCCTTTTTCCCCAAAATGGCCTTCAAACTTCCGTGCAAACATGGCAAGAAAAAGGGGACACACTTTTTTTTTTCCAACTTGCGGTTTCATTCTTTACCCTCAGACGTCATAGTTCTTTTTTCATTTTAATATTTTTATACAATACTCCACCCTGAAGATATAACTCCCTTCTCAGTTCAGGAGCTATCGGTTTCCCGAGATTTGAAAGTCCTTACCGGAGTCTCCTTCCCATCCATTATATGACAGCTTAGTCAGGTCATTGAACTGGCTTATTTAGAAATATTGCTGCATGTATTTCTCCTTTTTAATACCATTCGAATGACCTGATTTTCTTCGTTAGCAAAACTTTTAAAGCTTTTAATACACCGGCTGAACACAGCGTAAAATATGTCACATTTCACTGCAGTATTTTGTACGACTCACAACACAAACTGTCATCCCTCGTCAGCACATAAATACACAAGCATATCATAGCGGTACTATTATTGTTCTTAATTATTAGACGGCTGGTAGTATGTAGTACGTGAGTATGCATCGTAATTAAACAGATACGTCTTAGATGCATGCTCTCATAGGCCCACCCTGAGTTGTGCCCCCATTACGTGCTAGCTCCTTTTCTGAAAGAGATGCGATAGGTTCCCGACAGACTGAACGTTGGCAGCCAACACACCTTTTGATTTTATGCCGACTATCTGTTATCATGCCAGTGCAATACAAAAAAAATTTAGCGCGAGAGTTTGGTATTCAATGTTTACAAATTATCGTCCCCCGTGCGGACGGTGGAACGTGACCTTTCTCATTAATATTGGTAGGACCGCTTTATATCTATGCATTAAGCCTCCGTTAATGCATGGCAATAGTGGTTAAAACAAAAAACGCCCTCCAAGAGCGTCGGGGTTGTTTTTCCGACCGTCAACAACTTGTCGCAGTTTGTCTTCTGCCCTTGCTTTCGTTTATCACATTATTGAGAAGCGAACAAGTCCCCTGACGCCGCTTGTATAGTTAATGTCAACATCACCTTTGCCGGTAGGGAAGAAGTTGCTCGATATTCCTTTTTGAGAAGGTGCTTTGGGTAAATGAAAATCTTTCCTCGCGTTAAAGCTCTAGGACAGTGTCGGAATGCTTGAGTCTCAAAATAAATAGCTGCATTGTAGGTGGCGAATCACTTAGGATATTTGAGGATACCGCAAGTAGCCGTTGGCGGTCCGTTTCAACAGACTTACAAAACGGTGATCAATTTTGGAAAACCCACGCAACCGAAAATAATTATAAATTTTGATTTTTATATATGATTACTCTTTTACTCTTGTGAAATTATCTCTAAGTAAATGTGTCAATGTAAAGTTTGACGCAGGTAAATATTACTAATAAATAACAACTGATCTGGTACTTTTTAGAGATGTCTAGCTCTTTCACTGACAGGGTATGAAAACGCTGCGCTTGCCAGATGTGTGAAACTTGGACTTTTTGCAACGCCTTTAACGGGATGAGAGCGTATAACGGTGCTCATCTCGTATCCTAAAATGAATGCTACAAACTCCCGCTGAAACACGGAAGAAACATTTTTGGTGTTATGCACAGCAGATCGGAAACAGCTGCGTGAGATCGAGTGGAGCTAATGGTTCTTCCAACTGCTACTTGGCAAGCAACTCTAACTTGGACTTATTGCTACGCCTATAACGGTCCCCATCTCCTATCCTAAAATGAATGCTACTAACTCCTGCTGAAACACGGAAGAAACAGTGTCGTGTTATGTATAGCAGATCGGAAACAGCGCAGTCGGATCGAGTAGAGCTAATTTTTCTTCCAACTGTTACTTGACGAGCAACTCCAACTACCAAAGTAACTATCTAAATGTAATTAAAATGTTGTCCCTGAGAATAATAGGGCAACCTGCCGACGGGCCTCAAGGAAACTCTCTTCTTGAGATGTGCGCACGTGTGCGGACTCTTTCTCCCCCTTCCCTTCTTTCTATTTACTGTCTCCTTCAAACGTCATTCTGGTCATCATGTTTATGTATCAGTCAAAGACGAGCATCGTCACACTATAGTTTCAACAGCACAGCAGGCCTGCATGGTATCGGCTGTAGCCCATCTGCTCTGTAGTGGCTTCTTTGAGCCTGGAATAAATGTTGGTATTATATACATACCAGGTTAATATTGCGGAAAAATCACAGCTATGTTTTAGAATGAGTTATTTTGAACCTGAGATAAACCTACAAGAGCAGGCAGGCAAACATGTGGTGCAAAACTAAGCTTTTGTTGTCGTCTCTATGAAAGTAATCAACTTGTGAAACTAGGTTTTAACATGTAGAAAACTGTGGTCTCAAAAACGCGCTAAAATCATAACTCAGCCTCAGTTTTGAGAAATACATTGCATTTGCTTACCTAAACGCAGATACGTATTGATGTTTTTAATCAGGAGGGTAAAAAAATTGGAAAGCCTCACCCGTCTGACGTAGCTGAAGGTGCCAAAGTTTATCGTTTTGTTGGAAAGTGCAAAAAATGTGGTTCTTTATGCATCGTCTTGCCTTAAGTGCAGACGCAGCCGACCGTTCTGAGCTGACGGGACAAATCAGTTTGAAAAAGAGAAGTCACTGGGCCTTCCCCATACAAGACTGGTTGAACGATAGATCAAGAACACCATTGTTGAAAGGTTTCGACGCAGCATGATCGGTTCCCACTGCTCGTAGCGTCGGCTGTGCAGAATCAAATAGAGTTGTGGAACACAAGGATACAAAATAACATCAAAAAGTCTCGGTTGTTCGAGCTACTTATTTTCTGTTCTCTATTTAATGCCTAACACAGGAACCGGTACCTGTAACCCCCTGAGATATTCGAAGGGCCGGAAAAGTCTGCCGCTTCGAGAGTAATTTTATGAACCGACTTTCGGCAAAACGTGTCGATGAAACAGCGCTTGTTGAAATAGAGTTCAATGAAATGTCCGGACTCAGTATGACGCACCCTACACCAATCACCCAAGCCACAGTCTGTGCAATATTGGTCTCCTCGCAAGAACAAAAATGAAAACAAAAAGAGCGACGCGGCGAATTTTCAAAAAGATGCGACGGCCCGTGCTAGCAACACGAATATTTAAAATGGGAGGCACATGATTTTTTTGTATAAAACGCAAGTCTGTATGAATCGGTTTGATTAATAGATAAAAATATGGGGCACTGGTTACATTAAGGTAATATAATCCAGCAGTAAACTAAATTAATGTGACTGTTAGGTATCTCTTACAGAATACAAAGCGCGGCTGGTGTATACATGGGTTGCAGCAATAGTGCAGAAAATAAAATTTATTCCAATGCAAATATCTACCACCGAACATCCAATGTCTAACTTGGTTACAGTAAGAACGGGGCTTAGGTACAGTAGTAAAAACAGCCTTCCCCTCTGTGCAGATGATCTGTGCATTATTGTATGCTCGAAGCCCCGCAGGTGCTTTATATCGCGATAAATATGGTAAGCAGCCACTAATCGAAACATGCAGTGTTTAGACTTTAATAACACCTGAGAATTTTTGCCGTACCACCGAAAGCAAAAGAAAAAAAAAATCTTCGTGAGCTGCATGCGGCCGATATTTTCCGTGTTCTGTACACATTTTCAAATGTTTTCACATCTGTATTTCTATAATTTCATAGACGCAGGCTCTACAGTACACCAGTTTAGAGAAAGATGTATTCAAGAGATCATCGCTCATGATATCATTTTCCATGGCTGTGTGGTGGTTCACCAAGCAGAGCGGAGCAGGGGCCTTTGACATTGGTATTTCTTGCGATCGCGGTTATCCTGACAAGGTGGAAACGGTAAGCTACTCTGATCAAATGAGAATGTTGTTACTACGTGGGCCAACACTCGGAGTCTGTTCAACGGAACAGGTTCTGAAGGTAAAATAACTGCTACATGCTGCAGTACTCTGGCTTCCGCGTACATAAATTTATTTATTTATATTTATTAAAAACTACTGCGACCTTAAATAAGGTCATTGCTGAAGTGGAAAATAATACATACATCGCATGCCATTAAAACACAAAAGATGAATGAAGTACGTACCCTATATATAAACACTACCAATGGTTAAAAATGGTTTAAAAAAATGAAAGCCGTTTACAACTCCCTGTAACGCCGAATTGGAGCGCAGCTCTTGAGGAGGAGGAGGGGAGAAGGGAACTCAGGGGAGGGTATACCCCTCCTCATCCTCCTCCTTCTCCTCCTCCCCTCATCCTTCCATCTCCTCCGGGGGAGGGGGGGGTCACGTGACCTCGGGGGGGGGGGGGGGGGGGGGGGGGGGCTCGCGCGGTGCATGTCCCAACATACACCGCTCGGGGGGGGGGGGGGGGGGGGGGGGGGGGGGGCTCGCGCGGTGCATGTCCCTACATGCACTGCGCGGTTACGCCGACGGCGACGGCGACGCCGCTCATGCCGGAAACGGGCGCCTAAAGGCTGAACTCCATGGGACGAATATGCTGCGAATAACCGACGAATTTTGCCCGGCGGCTTTTGCTCTGCGCGTGGAATCAACACAGTGGCTGCTACGTCGCGCGCAAAGCGAGCGTGCCGTCGGGCGGCGTTCGCTAGTTATTCGTCACATAATTCGTCCCATGGAGTTCAGCCTTAAGAGCTGCGCTCTACAATGAAAGCCATGCACAACACCCTGTAACGCCGAATTCGTGCGCAGCTCTCTAGGAGGAGGGAAGGGTACTGAGGGGAGGGTAGACCCCTCCTCCCTCTTCCTGACCACCTCATCCTCCTTGCTACTCCTCCTCCCCTCCTCCCTCCTCTTCCTCCTTGTCCCCTCCTCCTCCTCCCCCTCCCTCCTCCTCCTCCTCCTCTTTCCTCCTCCTATCCCCCTCCTCCCTCTCCTCCTCCTCCATCCTCCTCCTCCACGCAAGTTGCATCATGGGAAATGTCCCATAATGCACCGCAGGGTAACGCCGACGCCGATGCCAACAACGACGGCGACGGCGACGCCGACGCCGCTCAAGCCGGAAAAGGGCGCCTAAGATCTCGGCTCTAAGATACAACATATACCAACATAAGCCTTGTGCACTTGGGCTTATTATTATTATTATTATTATTATTATTATTATTATTATTATTATTATTATTATTATTATATAAATTTCTCACTCATGTGAAAGAATATCTCCATCAGTGTTCTTCCAAGCATCTGTGGTCCACGGAAAAATATTGTATTTGAAACTATTGAGATGGCGTGTATATGGTACAACATCTAGAGGATTTAAGCTACGAGTGCTCGATTGAGTGATGGAAGCCATTTATTTATCACAAAATAACTACACGTTCTTAT
>JABSTQ010005654.1:0-22985 GCA_013358835.2 Ixodes persulcatus | reverse complement strand
GAAATATGACAAACGAGTCTAACCTATTTTGTGGTGGTCTATTAGGCTGGCGCTACTGATCCAGAACAAAGCTTCCAACGTCGGGCGACTCTTAGCGTTCGGAGCTTGCGCAAACAAAACGAAACTGAATAGAAACTGTACACGAAAAATCATCTCCACCCCAAGTTTTCAGGTATCTTGCATGGTTGCTTCTTTTTGAGAGATGACAATTGTTACGGCGCATCAGGCGTGGCCTTACTGTAGATAATTTATTCTCTGTGTGCAGGCTTCTCCCCGCAGTTCATCTGTTCCCTGTCGCACAGGCTGTCAACCAGAATGAAACAACTTTTAGAAAACTATCGCTCACCGAGAAAGTTTATTTAACTCCTCTTACTTCATTGTTGATTAAACGTTATGCACAAGACTGAACACTACTAAGCTCAGTTTTTCACCAACACATTTGACGCTGTTCCACTGTGCTACACAAAGCTGATGGTCCCTCGAATGTTTTTGTTCTTTGCCATTCAACTAGATGTTCAGTTTCCAAGTTAATTGAGACATCCGAGCAGCCGGAAAGCTCGAGTAGTGGCGTCGTTGTTTTTTTCCTGCGGCAGTGTGCTCACGCGTTCACGAAGACGAAGAAGCAGACGACGCCGAAGCAGACGACAAAGCGATTCTAAAGTGATAAGACGACTGGAACTGCTTTTCTGCGCTTGCTGACAAATTAAGACATCACAACCAACACAAGTTTATCAAGTACAGATATGCAGGGGAATCCAAGCTGATACCGGGGCGTTCCAAACGATCACTCTGCGATGTACGCGCAGCCCTATGTAGCCGGGAAGCCGGAAAGCGATGACTACAAGTAGCATGGCAGCGGCACCACTTCCGGAATGCGCGCGCCTGCGCAGTTCGCTTGGTGACATCAGTGCCACAAAACCAAGAAGTGGGAGGGAGAAGGAGGGAGGGCTTCGTAGGAGAATGGGGGAGGGATGGAGAAAAGGGAAGGGGATTAGAAGAGAGATTGAGGTTATAAATTGAAGGTAGGTACGGAGGGAGGGAGGGAGAGGTGGGGAGCAATCCCTACGATCAACATAGCCTACGGTTATCAAGGAGGTGTTGCTAGGAGGGAGGAGGGATAGGGAGAAAAGGGGAGCGGAAACGACGGAAAGGGATGGGGTGAAGGAATTATTGTCACGTGACGTACATTTTCCTGCTCGATTTAGCGGGGAAACTGAATTGTTGTATACGTCCCGCGACATCAGGTCACGTGACGTCGATTCCCCCGCTATATTTAGCGGGAAAATGGATTGGTGTCTACGTCAGGGGAATGTCAATTTCATCGCTGTATTTAGCGGGGAAAATGAATTGGTGTATAGGTCACGTGACGTCAATTTCCCCGCTAAATTTAGTGGAGAAACTGAATTGATGTTTAGGTCACAAGACGTAAATTGTCCCGCTAACTTTAGCGGGGAAACTGAATTGATGTAAAGTTCACGCGCCGCCGATTTCCCCATTGTATATAGGACACGTGACATCACGTGAAGTCATTTTTCCCGCTAAATTTAGCGATGAATGTACGAGCGTACGGCATTGCATGCTTTAAAAGCCCGATAATCATGCTCAACCCTTACTTGTCGCAACGCTTCCACCACAATAGCAGCAGTGGCAGCGCCATCAAGTGCGGCTCCCAAGGAACACCGGTTCTGACCTCCGACACGTGCCGGCTGTGCCACGTCATGGAGGCCCTGGAGCGCCTGTATTTGGAAGAGCCCGCTGCACTTCGGACTTTCGACCCGAAACCTCACCAGACCTGAGCGAGACATCAGGCCTAACTCGCTTCACGCGTGGGCCTGTTCGGGACGCTCTATCGTCTCAGCAGCTGCCATGGAACTCTGGAAGTCGCTGCTGGAATTCCTCTAGGACCCGGCAGCCACCCCCCCCCCCCCCCCCCCCCGGTCGGTGCCTAGCTTTAAGGCATGAAGCGCAAGAACAACGTGCTCAAGTTTACGCCCCGATATGCCCCCGTCTCCAGCGCCGCGGACTCCGAAGGCAGCGTCCCTTCCCGATCTTCATACCCCAAATAGGTGCATTAAACGTGAAATAAAGCGTCAAATAAAACGTTAAAAAACGTGTTTTTAATGAATGCGCACGACGCACAGTGCTTGCTTGCCAGAGAAAAATCGAATTAAAAATGTATTAATTGATTTATTACGGTCACTGAGTCGACAGCAGAGATTAATATTTATTTCACTTATTCGGTCTTTAAGACACGAAGAGGGCCTGTCTTAACGCTTAGTCTTTCGGACGTTAGAAACCCGATCAATGAATCGTATCTTTAAATTTCCTAACAAATATCACCTCGTACATCTCTAATTACTCAGGCGCGCCGCAGAGCAACGACGCCTAACAATCTGCAAAGCACTCGCTCATGAACGACGCGCAGAACTGCAGAGATAACAAGGGGAGTGTTACAGAGATGGCGGCGCTACATTTTATTATTTGTTTTGCCCCTGTACAAAACTCTTCTCTTTATTTCGGCTGACGGCTTCTTGTCTCCGATGAAGTCAGCCGATAGAGGAACGCTTTCTGTGACGTGCTGTCGCCTTCATAAACCGTTTCCGCAAGGCGCGTGTAATTTACTCATTAACTCGTTTTCTGGATTTCGCTGTCTCGATGACGCAAAGGAGGCCTTTATCGAAGCGCATTCATGGGGCGCCCTGAGGGACGATAAGACTTCGTTATTCTCCTCGGTCCCAGCTTGCGCCAGTGTAGGAGCGCTAGTCTTTCGACGATATATTAATAACTGTCCCGTATGACCTTAAGATCTTTGCTCAATCAAAGGTTAATTTTTATGAGACTGTATTCTTTAAGCAGGTCACCTAGTAGAAGGTTTAGTTAGATGAGAGTGAAAAAGTTCGAAATTAAGGTTTCGAAATTCCCGTCTGACCAGCCATTTCTTCATCTCCAGGCCAAAGTGGTATTGCTGCAAAAGACTGGAAGAACGACGAGATGTTATCACGACAAGGTGCTTTGCGTGAGCGAAAAAGCAACTGTTTTCGCAACCCTGCTGCTCAACTCTAATTAATTTTTGATGCCATTCAAAATGTTATTAAGTGTAAGCTGATTTTGCATGCCAATAGGGATAAGCATGTGAGTAGTTTTCATGTCGATTTTTTAAATTTATTTTTACCAAACAAATACATTTTTTTTGCGTTCTTAAAATGAAAAAGAGTGCAAACAACAAGCCTTGGCAGATATTTGTTTTTACCTATTGATTGTTGAAACGGCATGCAGAGTCTAAAACTGACATTTCTACCACCTGTTGGGAGCCGCATGTTTGACCACTCGATATTTTCTCACTTCCGTAGATAAAGCTATTGAACTCTAGTGTGACATGATTGAAATAAATTTCATTGTACTTAGGGGGACTGGGTAGGCTCATACCTCCCATGTATTTTGGGGCATGTTTAGGAACCTTTTTCTCAGCAAGCTTTTAGGCGTGGAACATTGGTTGTTATATCATTTTGTTCATAATTCCCAGCTCATTTTAGTGTGCTAGAAGTAATATCGCGAACGCTAAATGAATTCTTTTTATATATTTTTATCTTGAAAGTTATATACTTTAGTTCTTATGAGGCATTATATTTTATGTGTAATGAAAACTCACTTAGGAATATTTGCAATTCTAAATCAGTAGACTTCCCGATTTACGCACTTCACACAGGACAAACATAGTTTTGATAGCAATAGTATTTTTCTAGATAACGGAGCAAATGTAAAAAAATATTTGTATTTTGAGATAATTTGCTTCAAACATGAAAAATACTTCTACTACAAAGATCTCTCTAAACCGAGGATCATAAAGTCACTCTTTCAATAGCCACCAGGCAGGTAGTCATCACCATAGACACTTTTCTTTTTTCCGCCTGCCGTTTTCCTTTCCGACCTCTCTTGTCATCTGTCGTGAGGCTTTGTCCCCAAAGTAAATTCGACGGCGGTCGACTTTACTTAGCCATTGCACAGTGTAGCGCTCTGGAGAGAAGCATAGTTACTTGAACACGCTCACTCGGATGATGGCGCCATCATTAATTGTAAGGACGGCATCTTTGGTGGCCATTCTGAACGTCTCTAATCCCAGAAACACATTTTCGGTGCACGCTCCTAGACACTATTGCTGAAAAATTCGTCCGGGTTTTGAGTCCGCCCGAAAGAATATTTCGTTCTGGCGAACTCAAAATCAGCAGCTTTCAAAGCAGTTGTGGCTTCGAAAGTTGCTGATAAACCGGTTTCACGGCCTCAAGAACAGTCACTGGGAGAGCTTCCTTGTGGACGAAGGGCTCACCATTTACCTCATTTCGGTTGGAGGACACCAGGTGTCAGACTGCTTTGGACCAAGTTTATGACTTAGATTGCTCTCAATGGACGAGATGTGAATGTAGGTTGCTCAGACAGCCTTGCTCATATTCTCCAAGCTTCCAACATTCCTTCATATAGCCAAAACCTAGCATATCTGAAGCTCGTCTATCATCGCATCAATCAGTCGCCCCCTACCTGAGAAGCTTTTTACGTCTGACAGCTGTTTCCCTTTGGTGTGTTTTTTTCAATCTGCGCAATTTTACTCGCATTCATTTTGGACATGTCTATGGCACTCTTCCTAAATGATTTCAACTGAATCACCATTTGGCTTTGATTTGGCCATGAACAACGATCGCAAATGAAGAGAAAAGTAGAAAAGTGTACGTGGTCGTCATCTACCATATTTTGTGAATCACAAACTTTAAGCTTTAAAAAGTTGCGCCAATACAAGTGAAGCACTGATTCTTTTTCGAAAAGAAAGGGAGATTGTAAATGCAAAGTAAAAATTATAATTTTTTTTATATATTTAGTTTACTTTGTTCCCTTAAGCAATTTTTATTTATTTTGAATAAATAAGAAAAAATCAAACTGTGCTTCTTTGATGATTTTAGGAAAAGTTTGGCAGGTTGTTACGTGTGACCTATTTATGATGTTTTAATAACCTTGATATCTTCAGAAAGCGTAAATAGGTCTCTTTCATTGATTAGAAATTCCCTATAATGTATAAGAATTATAAGTTCAAAATGCATATGAATAAACAGATATTTTGAAAATTTAACAAATTCCAGATCGGTTTATCAAAAACACCATTTTTATTTGCTTCATTTTTTTGAAGCAAGGCATGATAGCGATTTGTCATAAAACATAAATATAATATATAGTATTTTGTTTATATGATCGCAATTAAAGCCTTAATCGTGTAAGATATCCCTTAAAAAACATGGTTGCGGAATCAGATCAATTTTACTCCTCATTGCGCACAATTTCACATTTGTTAAGCTTACACGTTAAGTAAAGTATTAACATTAGGCAATTATTTATACCACGCTAAAATGCTGGTTAGAAAAGTACATCTGGAGTAAAATACTATATTTCTGTTATTATTTTCTGGTAAACCACAATGACACCTTGCTACTAATAGAGCACGAAGCAAATAGCAAGGGAATTTTAAGAAACTCGGCCCCAGATTCCTTAGATTTGCGAAATATTCGTTCATTCAAATGCATGTAACGTATTGTACTTTTTATATGCCACATTTAATTTTCATTCAATGAAAAGAACCAAATTCGAGCTTTCTGGTGATGCTAAGCTTTGTCCTAAAATCATAAAAGGAACACGGTCCGACATTTTTTTTTTTTAATTTTCTTATAACAAATAATTTTTTATGCATTAAGCATTTTAAAGTGCCACAAATGAGTCCTAGTGCAGTATTTTGAGAAGAGAAGAATAGCGAGCCGGGGGAGGGGGGGTCAAACGTGCGATTCCCGACATGGGGGAGGAACGTCCGTTTTCGCCTTGGCCAATTCAATTATCAATAATCTGGAAAACAATCAACATATAACAACAGCCTAGCTTTCTAGTCGCGCTCTTGTTCATTCCAGGAATGCTCCAAAAATATTTCTCTTTTTGGTGAAAATTAGAAATTCGACCACAGAACCGTTAAAACGTGCTTTCTGCCACCTGTCGGAAACCGAGCGCGTTTGACCACTTCCAACTTTGTCATTTCTAAAACAACTGCTCTTGGACTCTTCTATGACCTCAACAACACCAGAAAGCTCAAGCTTGGCTCTTCAATAAACGTCTTAAATCAAACTCCTAACGTACCCCCCCCCCCCCCCCCCTCCCCCGGGCAGACAGAATGATCTGAAACCCCAGATGCGGCTCTTTTGTGCGTCTGCGGTCCCTACAAGCTTCATTCTGTTTCAATTTGTCAAAAACTCCGAAGTATAAAACCTCGACTTCGTATTTCATTTCTCTATCGGATCACAGATTTTTCAAAAGCTTGCAGGTACGCCAATGAAGCGTGAATGATTCTTTCAGCCCATATTAAACGTGCGATAGTACAAGTGAATAAAATAATATTATTAAAATCTAGCAAACTCATAAGAAATATCATTTTTAAAAGAACGTTTTTTTTTTATTTGCTTTGTGTTGTAATAGTAGCAAGGTATGATTGTGGTTTATAAAAAAAAACAATAATATGTAGTTTGTGCGACCTCTATTAGGGCTTGCATCTTGTCAGCTGTTCGTTCTGACTGTCGCCCTCGCATAGATACTGTTCTGAAAAACATGTGGAGTTAATATGGTCAATTACCTAATATTATTACTTCAGTTAACAAATGAGCATAAAAATAAGTGAAATCACGTGCGAACGCCCGAAGAAATTGTGTGTCGTAAAAGTTGCTGCTTTGCAACGCACATCTGACAAAATGCAAGCTTTAGTGGCGGTAATATAAAAAAGATACCATATGTTATATTTATATTTTGTGATAAAGTTGTATTTTGTCTTCCTAGTAATAGAAACATGAATCAAATAAAAAAAATAGGTTTTTTTGAGGAGATCGATACCGAATTTGCTTGATTTCTAAGAAAATTGTTTGTTGAAATGTTTGTAACTAATATTACTGAGCTCTCTGATTACCTCAAGGGTATTCAAATATCTTCAATATATCGCACATAACAACTTGACAAACTTAGCCAAACATCGTCAAAGGAACACACTCCGAAATTTAACAAAAACAAATTAAAAACATACGATTTTAAATTTTTAATTTATAATGAAATTTATTTCTAGAGTAACACAAAACCTCCTAGGCAGTATTTCAAGAAGTGAGAAAATAGCGGGCGGTTAAACATGAGGTTCCTGAAAGGTGGGAGAGACGTGATATTTCGCGTCGGCCGCTTCAATTGTCGATAACTTGAAAGCAAAACAAAATATGTCAAGTTTGCCGTTTGCGCTTTTTTTAATTTCACGAATGCTCCCAAAGCTTAATAGTTTTTTTTTTCGTTATCAAAACAAAATATTTGATTTATAACTCGTGCCTCAGTTTATATAAAAATACCCATGTATAATAATAATAATAATAATAATAATAATAGTAATAATAATAATAATAATAATAATAATAATAATAATAATAATAATAATAATAAATATTAATAATAATAATATTAATAATAATAATAATAATATGCCCACAAACAACTTTTTAGTCTCCACTGTGGTGCACTAAAATACTGAAATACAAATACCACAAAAACTAAAATACTAAATACAAATACCAAAAAAAAAGGTTATTATCTGGACTTCTTATGTCCACATGAAAATTGCTTCAAAGCGGTTTATTTTTTTTTTAAGAATAAAGCTTAGAAGGACAAATTTATGTGTATCGAAATATTATCATTTTATTGGATCTATAAATATTTATGAAATAACCTCCCTTGAGTTATTTTACTGCCGGGGATAGGCATCGCTAGATCTGCGACAGCTTCTTTTTTTTTTTAACAATACCCCTGAAATGAGAGCCAGCTCCTTCCTTTCCCTTATCTCGTCGAATCAAATGCACGCGATCTTGGTTAATGAAGGCTTGTAGGACATATATGAACTGGGAACAACCATTGTTAAGGACGAGAGTGTACCAAGCAGTGCTTCCTTTAACTTCGTACTGCGCGACGCACGTTACAGATCCCAGAACGAATGTCGTACTGCGCAGGATAAATATGTCTCATTAGATCCACTTTCGGCCCGGGGTCCGCACCCAACAACTGACTGCATTCATCGCTCCCCCTCGGCAGTTCTAATATTGAGTGCGATACATCATGGCGCTGAGCTACATACGCATCCCTGCAGCAGTTTTAACGTTTTCTATAATAACTCAGAAGCAATTACTAGAATTGTGAGTTTCAGACAATCACTTTACTGATATTTCTATATGCGTATTGCCATAATTAATTATTGTCTGTTAAGACGTCATTTAAACTCGGTATAAACAGGTTTTATGTGATTACGTTTTATTGTCATCGAGTTTTTCTGGATTTAATAATTTCTTCAATGTTTAGAAGAACAGCGAGCTTAATTTATAACAAATGATACTTAATTGAGTGATTTCGAAAATCACAGTTGGGTAATAGTTATACCATCGTCCGCATCCATCGAAAAGATTGATAGTTATTTTAAGAACTCACAGCCTTGACAAGAAATTATCGCCTCGGCATTCGAAATTTGGCGCTGGCTAAGGTTCGTTCCACCTTCCGTTCAATATAAATCTTGAACGCGTATTCGAAAAATCCCAGCAATGCAATGAACACATAAGAAAGCAAGGCAAAGCAAATGGAAAGGAAAGCGCTCGTGATTGATTGAGGTGTTACTCGAGTCACGACCGGAATGTAAGATTCGAAAATGAAACAGAAGAAACATTTTTAATCATTACTGCTGGAATCTACAGGGATTATTTTCCTAAACGTTTTCCGGTGATAGGACGCACGAAATTTTCATTGAAGCATCATATTTTTTCTTTACCACTTTTCTTGCCATTTTTCGTAGATCGACGATGATTGCTTCCAACCCGATGGGGGCTTCTTCACACCGCAATGGTATTTTCGAGGCTTACTCGACGAGAAAGCCGGGCCCAAAGTTTGCAAGTCCTCGATACGTCGTTCTGAAATTAGAATGCTTGAAGTGAGTTCACTCTCTGCCTACTGCGCGCGAACGTTCTTTGGACTCCTCTCATTCCAAGAAGTTGCTGTTGTACTGGATCGCCTCTACAACGCAGCGCCTTAACAAATCAGTGACCATAGGTCACACAACTGTGTCCCGGGCTCAGCAACAGCCATGTGACATGGCTATTCCACACCACACCCGTCTCTCCTTCCTGCCTTTTCTATCCGTCTTTTTCTAGTTTTTTTTTTTTTTTCCATCTCTCCTACATTTTTTTATGGTACTGCTTAGTCATCAACAGAACGCCTAGAAAAATTGTCCCTGGGTCCTGCTTCCAATATCAGCACTTACTACTAAATAAATGGCAAAATGACGCATGAAATTGTTTCTACGCAAAATTTTGAAAATGACACATTTTAACGAGTGGTCACTGCCAACCTTCACTTGTTAACTTGAAGGTCCACATTATGTTTGAGGCCTCATAGAGGCGTTGAACGTTGCTTTCACTTGCAGTAAAAAGACCCCTTACCGAACTTTCTGCAGACTAAGGCGCTCTCACTAGGGAGTATCTTAAATCGGACCATGCAGACAATCATTTCATTCTAGAAAATATCTCGAGAGCGATGACTCTTTTTTTCCCGAAGTTGATGGAGCTGGCTGGCAACGCTGCAACGTCAGCTGCTTGCTCCACTTTCTCGCAAAAAATTTCCAACCCCGCGCGGGAACCAGGAGACGCCGCACTTGCGGAACAATGTCCCGGTTGGGGATGGGAACTCCTTCGTCCAGGTGCCGATGTCATTGCGGCCTGCGCTTGCACCTGCCTAAGGGATAAGCGTCCTAGAGACGCTCCAGGTAAAATCAAACTTGAGCAGAAAACGGGGTATCATCTCCCGTGGCGGTGATATATCGATCCGTTGCGGTGGGAGGTATACGACAATGTTGTGACGGAAACTCTAACCTTTCAGGGGTGAGAAAAGCCTCATGATAAGCTGCGCTTTGAGCATTGACATTTGCGGCACTCTGTTCCCTGACTGCCCTCTTGGCGCTGCCATTTTGTTGCTCAGTAAGAAGCGGGCGCAATCGGACATAGTAAAGACACAAAAATGCGACTTCTTGACCTTTAGATACACCCAGTAAAGCTAGCTAGAGCAATATTAATTTGCTTCGATGCGGACATTTTTATCATTTCTGGGGGACAGAAAGTCGGTTCTTGAAATTACGGGTAAATATTCAGATAACTAGGCACAATGATTTCAATCACCACATATAGAGTAGCCCGCTCACTAGATTCAGGATCCAAAGTTCTGTGATCACCCGTTTCAAAAGAAGAAGCCAAGAAACTCCAATTCAATTCAATTCAAAAATGGCTAAAGTGTATCTAAAGCCTAGCGTATCTAGTTGCCCTAGGTCGGAGAACATCAAAGGTATTTTCATTTCAGACTACAAAAAAAAAAGGTAAAAATAGGAACATTGAGATATATTGAGGCTCATCATGTCCGCTTTATTTTCTTGCTTCCGCTACTAACGTTCTGCCGCATTGCTCTTCTTTTCATAAAAACAAAATATCACGGATCATCTTCGGCGGGAGCTGCGAGCAATAAGAAAACAATCTTTTCATCTTCTTATGACAACAACTTCGCCGTAGTACACTTCCCTAAACCAGCAGAGATGTCTTTCTTTTTTCTTGCGTCAAACTAGAAATTTGGAAATTATAATCTACTCAGTCCTTTAAAAAACTTCGCTACAAATTCACCAGCGTATAAACTCGAAATTGATTGCGGATCAGGAAGGACGCCCTTTTTTGACAAAGTTTTCAACAAACCGACTTAAAATCGCGACTTAAGAGCGTCCAGTTCAGGTTGAATAGATTCTAATAAGGCCAGATGATCGCCGCCGCTGAGAAGTAAGATTGTATTTTCTTAATTACGTAAGTGTCGACAGCGACGCAATCATTAACGCTAACTTCCGCCACGTGATTCTTCCTGTGATATTAAGCGAAGCCGGAGACCGCAATAACGAAATAAAAATAGACCCTTGAAATCGAAAGAAAAAGAAATCTCCTGGCGGCTTTACGTGACGAAGAAATTAGGAATATACACAGGGCTTCTCGTCTTCATCTATGCGCCTCATCAGTGGGGCATTACATAATTTTTGTTATAAAATGCCGCCGCGCTTAAAATATGATAATGAGATGCTACAGCGCCTACTAGATTATTCTCCTAATACGAAGTTTCTACTCTCCTAACCCACTCCTATAGTCAGCAAAGGAGGGTACAAAGGAGACTGTTAGAGTTAGGGCAACGCTCCCCTCCCTACTCCACACAATGCTACACCATTGATTGTGCGCGCTGTGACGTAAGCCAACATATCTACGCTCCACCTGGTGACACTCTCTGTCGTGGCCGCGACCAATACCAACATGAGCAAGCAAAGCCCGTCCCAGCGTTCCTTTTGTTGTCTTTTTTTCGACTTTAAAGTTCCGTATTTCCTTACCACAGTCGGGGATTTTCCACGAGATGATAAATTACCAAGAGCTCACCTGGGCTGGTGATATTTTTACATGATTCCTGTTCGTGTGAGCCGCTCCTCCAGCTGTGAACTGGCAATTAGCTGAGCCGGAGGTTCTCTGCTGCTTTCGGTAAAGCGTCAGTAGGGAAGCGGCAACGATCGGAGGACTGTTCTAGTATAATCAGATAAGATTGGCGTAATTGTTAGCACATTGCCGTAATTTTGTTACCGTAATATTGTTATCGCTGCCCTCATGCGCGAAATAGACCCGAAAAGTACCGCGACGAAAGCGTTTTGTTAATATTTTTTTTTTTGCTATAAATAAAAATGTTAAAATTGTAGCATAAATTACTGTTTGCCTAAAACATTTAGTTCTTCATGTACGTTTTGGGCCCATTTTTGGCTTGACCGTAACGGTATTGAGGTAATACTAACTTTCTGTATTCAAAAAACCAAGTGATACGCAATCACGAAAAATCCAAGGACACAATAAGATTAGCCTCCTTGTATGTAGAAAAAGTTGATTGCAGCAAAAATTTGCTTAAGTACGATGCTTTATTTGGTTATTCTAATAAAGTAAAGGAAGGAAGGAGGGGCGGGTTAAAAATAAGGGTGCCGCCTAGTAAATGAGACCAATGGCTATCACAAAATCATCAGGAATAAACAACGCGGCTGCTGACGCAAGATATGCGCGCCGTGTGAAAAGGCGGACAAAAAAGGTCACTTGAATGGCACCAACTCTTTAATTTAGTGGGTCAGCGAAATTACATCTTCAATTTATTTATTTATTTATTTAGTTACTGTAAACGATTAAATTTTCGCGGGGACCTATTTTTCGCGAATTTCGCGAATCGCCTACAATTCGCGAAATATACGTTCTGCGAACACTTGGGCAATATGTGAAACGCTACGGAAGCTACATTCGATTCGCGAAAATTAGAACCCGCGAATAATTTTAAATTTTCAGCTTTGGCTCATTTGCGAAAATTTGAGCCCGCGAAAATTAAGTCGTTTACAGTATTGATTTCAATACCCTCAGGGCCAGCAGCACTACAGAGGGGAGTGGGTTATATTCAACAAGAAAAATTATACAATGAATAACTTAAAGACAAAGCACAAATTAGTTATGAACAATAAAAATTAGAAACAGCAGTTTTAAACAAATCATCCGCCTGGATTACGGCGATGGAGGTGGGAAGGCGGTTCCAATCCAAAGAAGTTTTGGGAATGAAAGATTGTTGAAATGTGTTCGTGCTACATAGTGGTACACCTACTTTATGAGGATGATCAAGACGGGATGAAACATAGAAAGGTGGTGTGAGGAGACTTTGACTGAGGAATGAGTTAGTGTGAAATACTTTATGGAAGAGACACAAACGGGCTACCTTTCGGCGTGAGGCAAGACTAGGCAAAGATAAGTTAGATTTCATAGAGGTGACACTAGCAGTGCTTTGATAATTACTGAGGATAAAACGAGCGGAACGATTTTGAACAGCTTCTAGGGGGTTAACCAAATTTAGAAGGCTCGGGTCCCAGAGAGACGACGCGTATTCAAGCTTTGAGCGTACGAGTGTTTTATAAAGAGTTAATTTCAAAGGGAAGGGAGCTAAAGAAAAATGAAGTTTTAAATAGCCAAACATTCAATTAGCATTACTAATAACGTATCCAATATGTATTTTTCAGGAAAGATCAGATGTTATGTGTACGCCCAGGTACTTGTAAGACGATAAAGAAAGTAAAGGAACCTTGTTAAGACAGTAGCAGGGAGAAACTGAATGATTACGAGACACTCTCATTACTTTGCACTTAGTTGTGTTAAGCTCCATATGCCAAGTTTCACACCAATGAAGAATAACGTTAATGCCTGTATGGAGCTTGATAACATCTGATGCGCCTTGAGAGCGCTCGTCGGGGAAAGGAACGGGACGACCCAGCTCTGGTGAACGATTTACTTCAACTTCTTTCTTTTAGATGCGGAGCATCTCTTGCTCGGGGCTATGTCCCGCGGCGTCGGCGTTGTAGTCTGCACTCACACTACGCATGCGCAACTCTCCTCCTTCCCTCTCTGCAACAGCTGCGCGTTACTCTCTCCGCTCTCTCTCTCTACCAGCTGTGCGTGCACTTCGCGTGCTTTCGATTCTAACCACACCGCGCGCGCATGCGCAACTCTCCTCCTCTAGTCTCCTCTCCTTCAACTGTGAGTATAAGCAGCGGTAGCTCCTTCTCTCTCTCTGCGCGCGTTCAGTTCAGCGCTGTTGACTCCACTTCACTCCGTTCTTCCGATGAAGCGTGATGGAAGGAGCAGTCCCGTCAGTTAGTGGGATGGCGCAAGCAAGCGTCAGCACCACCCCACAAACTCACAGCAACGCTACGTCCACTGAAGACAAAGCTGCGCAGCGAAGGGCACGCGACGCTGAGCACAAACGCTTGATGCGAGCCGCAGACCCTCAACTACGGCAACGAGAAGCGGCGTCTATTCGTCAACGTAGAGCGGCGGATGCTGAACTACGACAACGTGAAGCAGCGGCGGGTCGAGAACGTCGAGCAGCAGAACCTGAGGTTCGGGACCGTGAAGTTCAACGTAAACGTAGGAAGCGAGCGGCGGAACCCGACCTTCGAGAACGGGAAGCCGCGTTGGTTCGTGAACGTCGAGCAGCAGAACCTGAGGTTCGGGACCGTGAAGTTCAACGTAAACGTACGAAGCGAGCGGCGGAGCCCAAGTTAACAACGTTACTAACAACGTTACTAACACCGTTAATAACACCGTTAATAACGATCCGCGATGCTCCGCATCACCCCATGGTTCCCCTCGGGAAGATGGTGTAATTTTTTTCTCCTTCAGTGCTCCCATGCCCGTGCGCTAGGATGGATCGTTTAAACCTTAATTTTCAACAACATCTGAATCATCATTAATTTTACGATGAATGAGACAATCATTTGCGAAAAGGTTCATTGAGGAAAAAATGTTGTTCGGCAGGTCATTAATGAAGATTAAAAATAGAAGTGGGCCTAGCACAGAACCCCGAGGCACGCCGGAGGTCAGTGATGCGAGCGGAGATGTATGGTTATTGGCGGTAACGGACTGGAATCGGTTAGTAAGAAAGCACTGGATCCAAGCCATAATGTTAGCATCAATGCGAAGGTTATTTAGTTTCAACAAAAGCAACTCGTGTGAGACTTTATCGAACGCCTTCGAGAAATCCAAAAATACGCAGTCTATCGGGACCCCCAATCAAGAACAGAGTGCAAGTCGTTAATAAATAATAAAAGCTGGGTCTCGCAGGAAAATGATTTTCGGAATCCATGTTGAGCCGCGTTGCAAAACATGTTAGACTCCAAAAAATTAACAAGCAGAGAATAAATGACATGTTCAAGTATTTTACATGGTATGCTAGTGAGTGAAATTGGTCTATAGACCGACACGCTGTTTACAAACAAGCCCGCGTTTGCCCACACAAGGTGTGGGCACTGCGCGTGCGCAGAAGCCGAATTCGCATGAAGTGAAGCGTCTGCGCATGCTCAGGGCCGTCGACAGCGCCACCGCATCTCCGTGATGTCAGGGCCGCGTGTTGGTCTATAGTCGTTAGGCGAATGTTTATCACCTCCGTTGTGCAACGGAACCACCTTCCCAACTTTCCAATCGTATGGGAGGACACCGAGATCTAGCGATTGGGTGAATATTTTCGACAGTATGATGGAAGAATGTGTTTTTTACAAATTTGGAGTTAATATTATCGACACCAGCACTGGATGATAGTTTAAGGTTATCGATTATTTGAACAATGCCAATGGGATCAATTTCGAAATGTTTCATAGGCATGAAGTTGCACCGAGGTAATGAACAAGGTGACATGTTACTTACACTGCAAAAAGATTTAACAAAAGCCGCGTTTAAAACTTCAGCACAATCTTCACTAGGTATAACACAATATCCACCCTGACTGAGACTTCGTTCAAATTGTTATCACCAATAATGTTCCAAGACTGCTTAGGATTAGTAGACAACATATTCGGCAAAGTCTGATTAAAATACACAAGCTTCGCATCGTGAATAGCAGATTTGTGAGTCTCATATGAGTTCTGATAAGCCTCCCAACGTTTCGAGCAGCCTGTGGCATTTGCAGAGCGAAACAATCTTTTCTTTTTATTAGAAAGCCTTTTTACTGTAACCTTAAACAAGGTTGAATGAGTGTATGATCTTATCGAACGGAGAGGAATGAATTTATCCGTGAGCAGCGCCACTTGATTCTTAAAGAAGGATCCAGTTTTCCCCAACGAGGCGGGCAGAAAAGTTAATTATAAAGACATCTAGAAAAAGGGCTAAGTAGTTATTAATAGCTTGAAAGTTCGCTTTGCTATAGTCGCGAATGCGTTTAGTCACTTTAGAGGAGTTGTGCTTAGGCACTGTTAGAGATATGTATAACGAACTATGATCACTGAGACCTGGTAAATGAGATACTAAAGAAACAAGATCCGGCGCACTATCTAAAACAAGATCAAGGATATTGGCTGACGTAGCTGTGACTCGTGTGGGTTCAGTGACGAGTTGTAAAAGATTGAAATCAGCACACAAGCTTAAAAAATTGGAACACTCGGAGGAATGACAACTGAGAGAAGGGCACGTATCCGACCAATCAATATTGGGTAATTAAAATCGCCTAACAAAAATATCGGAGAATCCGGGAATCTTGCAGTAACCATATTTAGGGCATCATGTAAGTCATAGACAAAGCCAGTGGAATAGTTAGGTGGTCTATAACAAGCACAAAGTACAATTCGTCTATTTCCCGCTTGGAAGCAAACACAGATAAACTCAAGCTCAGTAACAATATTTACATAAAATGATTCAATATTCTCGTTAATTCCAGTCATTACTCCTCATCCTGATCTATACTCCCTGTTGTATCAATAAATATTAAACTTTTTTTCGCAGGCAAATATTTCATTGTCATGAATTCAAGACGAAAGCCACGTTTCAGTTAGTACTTCGATATCAGACGAAGAAGAGTCAATAGTCGCACACAATTCATCACGCTTGTTCATGACACTTCTTACATTGGCGAAAAACATTGAAACATTATCAAATGATTGACAAGGCCTTTGCCGACTTTGCTCATTTATGGGTTGCTATGGGGAGCTAGCAGAAGGCACTGACTCAGCAGCCGCGCTATTATCAGCATTTGCGCGACGTGGTACAACACGATCACCAACTTCAATCACGCTGTCACTGTCTGAGCAGTACATAAAAATCTTTTTATCAAGGTGAAGTTTATTGTATCGTAAGCTAAAGTACTTGTCCGGGCTTCCAGCCTTCGCAAATTCAATCAAAAGTTTTCGCGCGTGACGCGTAGCTGGCGAAAAG
This sequence comes from Ixodes persulcatus, assembly GCA_013358835.2. Lineage (NCBI taxonomy): Eukaryota > Metazoa > Arthropoda > Arachnida > Ixodida > Ixodidae > Ixodes > Ixodes persulcatus. The sequence continues at coordinate 6,120 of JABSTQ010005654.1, read as the reverse complement.
TCCTCACTGACAGACACACTTCTGCTCTTTAATTTTGATCGACCCACCAGCACGTTTTCTCGGAGCCTGTAAGACGAAAACTTAACGACTATTGGCGGCATTTTCCCGCGACAAAGGCTCCGAGTCTATGAGCCCGAGCTATGCCGTCTTCAGCAATCTGCACGCCAGCTTCCCGATGGAGAACCTCCCGTACTTTCTCTTGAGATGGGGCCCATGTCTCAGATGGAGTGTCAATGATTCCATGGAATAGTAAGTTGTCCCGTCTCGACCTGTCCTCCATTTCATCCACACGGGCGCGTAAGAGCGTATTTTCTTTCTTTGTGTCATTGGCGATCAGCTATGGACAGCGAGTACGTTGATTTTCTTCAATGATTTAGTTGATCAAGTAACCCTGATAATTAGAAGACCCATTCCAGCCTGCATGGATTGACAAAATGAGAAAAAGGATTTAAACATTGTTCGAGGTTTGATTAAACGTTTCCTTAAAAAGGGGTTAGCCAAGGCAACCCTGTGAGAGGTAAATAAACGAAACAAACCATTGAACAGAATTTTTAAATTTAGCGATTTGGCTGTCCAGGCGTGTGTACGTCGTCTTCGTTCAGTGGGGTCATATTTTAATCCAAGACGTCGGAAGGGCAGCTTTCCTTATGGCCTCGGGGAAGGAACTTGAGTAAATATGTACGCTGCTCATCTTCAAATAATTGGAGGCTGTCTTTAATGCCTCGATAAATGTGGACGGAAACCGGCTGTGACGGCATAATTTCGGGGTTGCAAAGTAGGGGTCTCCGTAACTATCAAGCACGTCTTGCTCAAGCCTCGAAACATCAAGAGGGAAAGCTAGTTGCCGTTTTAAAAATGAAGGCAAAGCGTTCATTTTAAAGAAAAGTGTTTGTAAAAAAAAAGTATTCTTTTCTGCTGAATGCAACAGGCGACGACGTAAAACTCGGAGCTCTTCTGTCCTTGTTTCTCCCCGTCCCCTGTTTGTGATCATGCTGGGTCTCTTGGCAAGTTTTACCAGGACGCATTCGCTCCACGGCCAATAGTTTGTCAAGTTGCTATCCCCATCTTTTTGATGGTACTTCTATAATTTCTATATCGCAATTATGTCTGAAGACCAGCCACGGAAACCATCGAGCTTATTATAAGATATTATGTGGATTTCTGCTCGCTGGCTGCTTCTTGAGTGCCGCAAGCCCCCCGAAATCGCGGCACTCCGCAGCAACTACGAGATTGTAAATCTTAATTCTAGAACTCTATTTGAGTCACTAACAGCCTAAAAAATGAGGGCGTGGTTTATTATCTGAAAGCGATGATAAGTTGCCGGCACCCTTTGCACCCTCGCTTTCTTAAGTTGTTGGAGACTCTAATACGCTTGGCACACGCCCTTGGCTAAACATTTGTATAAGGGAGCATGCCTTCATGATAACAATAATGTATTAAGGGCAACCACAGTCGTACCCAAAGTCCACTAGTAGTAGACTCCTTAAAGGTCTGGTTCAACTGAAGGGGCCTATACTATGCTTTGTCCGCCACAGAAAACGCAAACACAAAAACGCAGTTTTTTTATCTGATGGCCAATTAGGAGGCGCGTAGTTTTTTGTTTTTTTTTTCTTTTTTTAGTGTAATGTTTGTTTTTTATTATTTGAACGTTTTTCCACTGTAGTGTGAACGACTCCCTATGACGTTTTTGCAGAATGGGACAATGTAGTCCATGAAGCGTTAAACTCCAATGATGCTCCTACTCGGGCTGATCGTTTCATGTCGATTTAATTTTCTCAGCAAATACTGTACAGTACTTAGTTTAACGTAAAGAAAATCGACTTATTAGATTTCTGAAGAACCAACTATGTTGTCGTCTAATTAAGGGATTGGCTGCATGCATAATTCAAACAGTCACGTGTCGATTTCTACAGCGGGGAAACTGAATTTGTGTGTAGGTCATGTGACGTCAAGCCATGTGAAGTCATTTTGCCCGATGAATTAAGCGGGAAAACTAAATTGGTGTTTAGGTGACGTGACATAAAGTCGTGTGACGTCAGCTTTCCCGCTAAATTTAGCGGGGAAACTTAATTGGTGTTGAAACCATGTGACGTCAACCTTTCCGCTCAATTTAGCGGGGAAACTGAATTTGTGTACGGGTCAAGTGACATCTTGCAATGTCATTTCCCCCTTCAATTTAGCGGGGAAACTCAATTGGAGATGCTGTCTCGTCACGTCAATTTTTCGGCTAAATCTAGCGGGAAAATTGAATTTTTTTATATTCACCTGACATCGTGTCACGTGATGTCATTTTTTCCGCTAAATTTAACAAGAAAACGGAATTTATGTATAGGTCACGGGACATGAAGTCATCTGTCATACTTTTTCAGCTAAAGTTAGCGGCAACACTGAATTCGTGTTGAGGTTCCGTGACGTCAATTTTCCCGCTAAATGTAGTGGGGAAACTGAATTTGAGTATAGATCACGTGACATCTGGTCATGTGACCTTACTTTCTTCGCAAAATTTTGCGGGGGAAATGAACAGCCATAAACGTACCGTATTTTTCGGGCTAACCTCCGCGGACTATACATGTTTAACAGTTGAAATTTCAGGCTGCGCGGACTACCTACGCGAGGGGACTGTACAGGAATTTTGTTTTTCAAAATCCTTCATTATGACGAGCCGTGACGAATGTCGTGAATAAAAGAGTACGTTAATGATGATTAATGTATACATAGCTTGGAAGTGTCGCTATTGCTGGGTACTGGCCGTTATTTCTGCTTACAGGTTCCTTCGGACCACAACTTCTGTGGTGTGCAACTAACACTGCGAACCGAACGCTCGCGACACATAAAATACTGGCATGACCGCGAATGACCTCACATGCAAGCTATGTATAATACAAGCTTCTTTGGGAGCTAAGAAAGCAGACATTTGTCAAGGCGTGCCTTGTATGAGAAGATAATTGTGTCGACTAAGCACTAGATGCGGATTATGCACGTCGTGCGGACTATGCAACGGGTGCAAACTATCTAAGCAATACCTTCTTTCTTTTGGCCTCAATTAGCCCTTGCGGCAATAGTCAAAGTACTAAAACGCTAAGTGCTAAAAAAAAAAAAACTTCGAGTGTGGCAATTATTTTGTGACCTCTTGGAATCTTTTTCCGTATTTAGTTCTGGAGAACTAAATACGTAAACAAACCAGTATTTTTTGTCTGCTAGTAGCGCCGCCGCATGTCCGCATAAATGAAGAATTATATATACAATTACCACAAAACGGAGGGCTCTTGGACGTAATTGTGAACAACGATGAAGGATCCTTGATTACTTTCCAAGAGCAAGCTTAAGTAATTCATTTATTTTCTCGTTTAATAATGAATATTTATGAAACAGGACGCTTTGTGAGCGGCTTTCTTTGTCGCACACTCGCTCTGTTATGCCAAAGCTCAGCGTTTAAAAAAGACGCCTTTCGAGGAGCCGAAGAGCACCCTGAGTCCTGACTAACCAGATTCAGGGCACAAACAAATAAGGAGTTAATGACGATATCATTAGGAACAGTAGCTCGGATGGACAGAGACCGCGTAGGAACCTTAAAGGCGTGTTCCCACCGGCGATGCGGTCTAGTCGCGCGATAACTTTCATCACAAAAGCGACCATCGCGGTAAAAAAAAGCGACGCGATTTGGGCAGTCGCTTGCTGACCCGACTTTTTGCGATGCGATCTAGTCGCGGAGTGGCTGAGCCAATCAACGGCATTCGGATCGAGAGTTTTCGAGAAACGACTCGCCTGCGAAGGCGTTGGACTCGCTCATCGCGCACGCCAGTGTGACCACCTAATTTTTTTGCGACGCGATCTAGTCGCATCGCGCGACTGCTTACATCGCCGGTGTGAATGCGCCTTAAAGGGATTATCCGGTCAAATTTCGTATTCATGCAAACATTTAGACCTCATTGTCAATGGCTGTAGGAGCATCTTCCACGACAAATCTGAATTTTGTGTGCTTCCCTGGAGGAGTAATTGTATTTTAACCCAAGCGTGCATAAACGGCGTTTTCCTCTTCCACCTTCAGGGAAGCGGAGTTTCTGAGGTAACATCAGGCAAAGAACGCGCCGAACTGAAGTGCACTTCGAATTTTGTCCTCCGCGTGAGCGGTACGACGTGGTTCACCCTCGCTGCTGCGCTAGATTTCTTTTCTTTTTTTTTTAGAATGAAAGGGTATTTTCGTTGTGCGGTTGTCACGCTCCACACTTCTCCGCGACATTTACAGTGACGAGTAATATGGAATGCTGCGGTACGTCAGGAGCACTGTGTTCCCACGGAGGAATGAGGCATAGGATATGACAATTGCAAGACTGGTGTGACGTCACGTCAGGGATGGGAGTGCAGCCGTTGATACTTGCGAAATTCGGCATGGAGTTTCGTTCAATTATCCGTCGTTGATTACACTAAATTGGGGTGTCGTTTAATGAAATAAAAATGGCCTATGTTAATCATTAGGCTCCCACCAGGGAACCATCACGAAATCTTAAGAACTTCCGGTTTTCACCGGACAATCCCTTTAATGTAACCCTCACGAACAAAGAACGTTTTACTTTTGTTTCAATCTTGGATTGATATCCGAACTAGCACAGCTAATATATCCGCCCCTACTGTTGGATTCCTTCATTAAGTCTTTAACATGTAGAGTTTATTAACCTTAATGCGGTTCAAGCGCCAGTTCGAATTTGGAATTCGCGCGTCGGCCCTTAATCATGAAATACCTATTTGTATGCGGGATTTTACCCCCGTACTCGAACTCACAAGTTTCGTAAGTGTTATATCAGACAGAGGCTCGAGCCCGTAGCTCTACACAATGCTTTGTGTGTACCTTGCACGAGAAGTCGCAGAATGAGTTACGGTCCGCATCTTCCTGCGCCCCCTCCCCCCCCCCCCCCCCCCCCCCCAGCCTCCATTTGCCGAAATACTTTAGAGAACTTTTCGGTGGACTATGATCACCTCCGGCAGCTGAAAATATTTATTTGTGCGTGCCCAAACTTTCTGGGGCTTCAATTTGATCGTGACAACTTGACGAAATAAATTCATTTTTTTTTTAAATCACCCCTGCAATTCCTTTGCTTTTTTAATTTTCTTTGCAAACCTTTTTCAGAACGTTAAAACTTTTTTTGATGCAAATTTTAAGCAAGAGATGGGATGTATATTTTTTCGTGTGCCTCCGTAAGCTGAATGTTTATTTGAATTTTAGTACGTTTTGTTATGTATAATTTGTGAATACATTGGAATGCTGTGTTCAGGTGCTCGATTCTTCGTCGAGAATCATTGTTGTATGTTGTGTTCAACCTTGCATATTTTATGGTTTAAAACATTGCCTCTTTTCTTGTCACCGTCTTGTTTCATTGTCGTTATCATCTTAAAGGGGCCGTGCAACGATATTCGCTTGGAATGTTCTTCACTTTACACGAGCTTACTGGCACTCGTGGGACGTAAGTATAGTTGCACGCAACGCCATTGTCCAAGAAACTCATTTGTTCCGGTGTAATTTCAAGGACAAAATCGATCATTTCATTCAATCTCTCCTTCGCAAAATTTGATGACGTAGCTGGGGGTGATCGCAGTCTTCCCCAATGACGATATTTTAATGCGGTTCATAGATTGGACCCGAGCATTGCGTAAGCACTTGATTTGGGCTCGTGATAATCAATAGCATGGCAAGCATTCGGGTAGTGGCCCGTGCCCAATCGCTGCAATGACGGCAATAGCCGAACCATAACAATGTCGGGAACTCAGCGCGTGTCCCGTGCTTTGCCGACCCCCAGCGCGTGGCTACGATCAACATTGGCAGCACTCTATCTGGCTGTGAGTTGAGGGAGTGAATGCTGATAGTTTTTTTTTTTAGATTTATTTTGCGGTTACGATTGCGCGTGGTGAAAATCGAACGCGTGTTTTATTGGTCATTAACGTCAGGGATTCGTTCTAGCGGTATTTGCGCAAAGTACAAAAATAGGTGTATCGCCGCTCTAAAGGAGCCATGAAATGTGTTTTATACGTTTGCTAAACATTACTCAGGATAACTCCCTAACGGAAGATAAACTTGCATCAGTGTTTTTTTTTTTTTGTTTTTTTTGAGGCAAGGACAGCCGAACC
>JABSTQ010005653.1:0-122163 GCA_013358835.2 Ixodes persulcatus | reverse complement strand
GAAAAGGACTGAGAATTAAAAAAAGTTAAACACGCATATTCAGATACGTTGCGACTACTCTTGTGCTCATGACAAAAATACCAGACGCAAATGACATCAACATCATCAAAAAAACATATTTCTAGGTCAGCCCAAGGATTGAACTTCACCCACGAAACTCCGACTAACAACAACCTCCAATTTCTCGATACACGACTCACCTTTCAAAATGACCACGTCTGTTGGATGTATTCACCCTAGATCCAAGAAAACGAATACTTCAATATGAATCTGCACACTCAAAACTCGTCAAAAGGGGCATTGTGTCCAGTTGTTTGAGCGCTGCCCTGAAAAAGTCTTGCATTCATTCAGCAAGGGAGAGCTTTGACGCGCAAGTATCAAGGCTCAAGGCGTCAGGCTACCCACTTCCATCCTGTCGGACGTTGTTGAATGTCTGATAAACCAAAAACAAGCAGCAAGAGAAGTAGAGAAAAAAAAGTCGACCACGCGGTTGTCCCTTATATCCATCGCATCTCCCATAACTTCAAGAGAATTGCCTCTAAATACAATGTGCCGGTAGTGTTTCAGCCCCCGACAAGCTAAAAAAGCTCTGCCCCAAAGTCAACACCCGCACAAAAAGCCTGACAAGTGCAGTGTTAGGCACAGCAACCAATACGTCAACTGTTGCAGCGGAGTAGTGTATGTGATCCCGTTCACCTGTGGGAAGGTTTTATGTGGGACAGTCGGGAAGATGTATCAACGTAAGGCTCAGAGAACATGCGCTGTCCTTTAAAATCCTCTCCGTCGGGGCATCTCGCTCTACATGTGAGGGACTGTAGATGCGCCCCGCTACTGTCCGGCACAACGATCCTGACGAGGAGTCCAGATAAGCGAACTCGAGAGATCCTAGAGGCTGAAGTCATTGAGACCAAAGGAGACGACTGCATCAGTGCTCCATCGGTGACTTTGTCATCAAAAGAATTAGGCTACATGAAACACTTTCCTTAGATATTCTTAATTTGCCTTACCTTTTTTTCTTATTTTTTTCACTCTCATTTTTTCGCTGCCACTTTAATCATGCCCACCATTTCCTTTTGTTTTTAATAATTTCTTTAACTTTTTTAATTCTCAGTCTTTTCAGATCCTTTCACTCAATTCCCTTAAATATTTGCAACATTTAACGTTAGGGTCTTTAATGTCTTCGTCTTCCTCATCTTCCGAATTAAAACGTCAGTTGCGAGTAAGCGCTTGTCCTGTGTAGTCTCTCTCTCTTGTCCTTGTCTTTCGCGCTTTTTAATTTTCTAATAGGGCTTCCAGACGGCCAACATCAAAAGGTACTTGAGGCTGAATATATGCGGAAATGAGTGTAAATGTTTTTGATTTGTTTCTTACAATCACGCACGCATATTCGTTTGTTTCATGTGGGGAGACCTCATACTCGGTGGAGACAAGGTCAACCCGGATACCTATTAACGCCCGACTTACCCCGTTTGTCCTTTTTGATGTAATAAACAAATATCCTGAGAGTCGAAGTTTTGAAATATCATCTATTCGAGCTTCTGATATCGCTAGCAGGGGGAAAGAGTGTTTATGCACAAGTTGTTTGAAGTCCGACATTTTTGAGCGAATACCATTCGAATTCCATTGAAAGACAGTAGTTTGATCGAGGATATCATGAAATGGTTCACTTAATTGAGCCAATCTAGAAGATTTGGCGAAATTAAATCTATCAGACTGAGTACTATCGGAGCCCAGGTGTAGTTGCTTCGTCTAAGAAAGCCTCTGACAAAATCAAGAATCATAGTTAAGGCTGTGTTAAGTAGGGAGTCTCTGTTTTCTGATACCTCTCTTCTGTCGGACACATGCTTGGGGATAGAGACAGAGGCAAGATTACCCCCATCAGGGGGTGTGATCCTTTGAGTTGCCGGCTTTTCCCTTGACTGCGCATGGTGAACTTCCATCAATTTTGTGGGTGTGCTGTCCTGCACATAGTTTTTCGGAGGGGGTTTAGATGAAGAGTTACCAGTTAAAATATCTCTAAAAGATTTCTTAGGCGCAGAATTTAAAGAGCGTTGTGTTTCTGTATCCTCTTGATTTTTTTGCAAGTTTTCAGAGCGCGTTTCTGTCGTAGGCTGCTCTTGTTGCCTTTGCGTGATGGTGTCACTTGCAGGAGCTGTGACAACGTGCTTTTTGCGAAGCTCAGTTTTTCTCTGCTGTTCAATTCGCACCGGACAAGTGGGTGTGAGTGCGTCATGTTGGCTTCCACAATTGATGCATTTCGGATGATCAGCATGACATGTTTCTCTGCTATGCCCCTCTCCGCATCTGGAACAGGTTTCTTTCTTTTCGCAAGTTACGCCTTTGTGACCATAGCGGCCGCAATTTTTGCATTGCAAAGGGCGCTCCTCGAATTGCCACACCTGATATCGGACTCGAGATAAGAGCACATATCTTGGCAGAATGGGTGAGTCAAATGTTATTTTGATAGATGTAGAGTCTCCAAGTCGCCTAATATGGAAGATGGGTATATCTGAAGACATATACTTCTGCATGTCTGAATCAGCGACGTCCTTATCTACGCCCCGTATGACGCCTACTGCAGCAGATCGAGGTCCTGGTTCGTGCGCCCTAACGTCCATTCCACAAAGCTTAGTAAGTTGCAGCAGTGCTTTGGTAGCGAGCGAGTTTCGTGTATCCACTGCGATGAGATTAAGCCTTTTGTTTGGACGTACCATTAGGATGCACTCCGGGCAGTGGAGTTCGAAGGCGTCGGAGACTTTGTTCATGTTCAACTTCATTAAGGATTGTTCAGGATTGGTTGGAGAGAAGATCACAGTGAGACCTACGGGGTGCTCTGGAGTCTGTATGGTGGATTTTGAGATGACACTGTCACTGGAGTGGCGGCGCTTCTTGTTCGTGATCAAGATGAATCCCTCTTGGTCGTCAGTGATTTGGAGATCCATATCCATGGTGGTAGATTCAAGTTGGCTTTGCGTTGGGTCAGCTTGCGTGAGGGCAATTGACGAAGACAAATTATTTGTCGCTGTTGAGGGGTTCACCCCTTGCTCCTGTATTGCCTGGGACGAGTAGGAGTGGTCTTCGGTGGATTTCGAAGGTGTGACTTCAGCACCAGGCATAGTTTTCTTCATCATACATGCCCGTCTCCGAAAAGCTGTAGTTTGTCGATGGAACAAGTTGGAGAGCCGGGAAGAACTTGCTTTTGAGATGAAAAAGCAATTGAAAATCCGAGGAAAAATTGCGACCTTGTTTTCATGCACGTCGTCTTCCTTTTTTCAACTCGGGTGTATCGCCCTCTTTTTCTCTTTTAAGCAATAACATCAGTAACTTCTTTCTTCTCCTTCTTTATAGACTGTATTAAACGTCAGTTGTCAGTAAGCTCCCTTCCTGTCTACCTCGTCCTTCCTAAAAATTGGGTTGTGTGCATGTTTATAGACCTTTCCAAAAAAGGGCACTTGGCAGGTTCCATTTTCAGTGTTCGTGCGTATGGCGCGTGATTTGCTCGCTTTCCGAAGCGACGAACGTGCGCGTTCTGGACTGTGATTTAACACGTGTGGACTGTGATTTTTGTAAACAGTGGAAACGTCTATACAGCCTAGAACTTGGTCTGCCTCAAAAGGGCGACGAGTCTCCCAGCTGTAGATGAGAAATTTAGCCAGTGCAGTACAACCGCTAGCCTGGGGTCTTTAAAGGGGTCGAGAAACGATTTTCCTACTTCTTCCTCTTTAGCTTTAATCCTCAACTCAAATGCGAATTGTGAAATCACGTCGTCGTGACATTCTTCGGCACCGGTGCAATGACTCCTAGCTTCCAGCGTGCTTTTTATGCACACCATAGAACTTGTCATTCTCCAGTGACGATAAGTTCCGTCAGGGCACTTATTGGCCACGAACGCGAATCCAAATATATTCGTCGACGGATTGATTCTTGACGAGCGCATACGTCCGAGTGACGCAGTTCTCGTGTCCTATGCGTGAGCTGGGCTCGGCGGACGTCAGTTTGGAACCGCTGACGCGCTTTGGGAACCGCGGATGTATCATAGTAAAAAGGCGGAGAGCTTTCGAAGGAAAGAAGGTACAAAATAATCCGCTATATTTTCAAATGTTCTAACCGAAAAGCTGGCTCTGGACTTTCTACCCTCTTTCTCTTGGCCAACTAAACGATATGCGATTAGTAAAGTCCCCATTTAAAATCATTCATCCCAGCCCAAAATTCGTTTCATGGCCCCTTTAAAGGGGCTATGCAACAATTTTTTTACTTTGCGCAAATACCGCATAGAACGGATCCCTGACGTTAATGACCTATGAAACACGCCTTCGTTTTTCACCCGACGCATTAGAAGTCCCAGAAAAAAATTAAAAAACAACGAGCAGCGTTCACGCCCTCAACTCGCAGCCAGAACAAGCGGCCACGTGATCTGGAGCCGATTATATGCCGCCAATGTTGATCATAGCCACGCGCTGGGGTTGGCAAAGCACAGGACACGCGCTGAGTTCCAGACATTGTTATGGCTCGGCTATTGCCGTCGTTGCAGCGATTGGACACGGGCCACTACTCGAATGCTTCTCGAGCTATCAATTATCACGAGCCTAAATCGAGTGCCCACGCAATGCTCGGGTCCAATCTATGAACCGCATTCAAATATCGTCATACGGGTGTACTGCGATCCCCGCGTTACGTCATCGAATTTTGCAAGGGAGAGATTGAATGAAAATGATCGCTTTTGTCCTTGAAATTACACCGTAACAAAGGAGTTTCTTGGCCAGTGGCATTGCATGCGAGTATCCTTGAGTCCCACTAGTGCCAGTAAGCTCGTGTAAAGTGAAACACATTCCAATTGAATATCGTTGCACAGCTCCTTTAAGGGTGATTCAACCGCTATTTATTTGTACCCTTTTCCTCATAGATGGCGCAGAATTTTTCCGGAACAAACGAGATGCATGATCGCAGCTGCGCATGCAGGTCGGGCGCTCGAGGTGGGCTCGGGCCACGGGCTGTTCGCCGCCAATCTCGAGCTAGATCTTCTTCGCTCTGCGTCCGCCGCTGCAGGAAGCGGCCAACAGGCGGCGCGAGATACGAGCCATGGTACATACGTACATTACAGTGGCTTACAAAACGTAGAATAAGCTCTGATTTCCGAATGAATTCGAAGTTCCATCCACGTTCGAAATTATCGAAAGCACAAGGTGCGGCGTTGCGGCCATTTGGACCACCACATTTAACATGCAAACGTTGTTTTGCAAAACAAAAAAACAAAACAAAAAAACAAATATATATTTTTAGAACTTAATTTAAAGCTAGAAAACAAAAAAAGAAATAAAGTGTCAGTTTTGCACTTCCTATGTCCTATATCGGCCTGCTCTTCGTCTGAATACTGGTTTGCAAACCCGCTCCCAGAATGTGTGGAGTAAAGCCCATCTACCCTGGGAAAAGTGACGCCAATCATTTTTGTGGAAATGCACGAGACGCGTGCCGCGCGCCACTTCTGGGAAGAACTAGAGCCACTAAATGAGCTGCGCTTGGAGTATCGGCACTCTGTTCCCCAACATTGTTATGGGCGCCGACATTTTGGTGCATGTGCAGAGTAGACGCAACTGCCAATCGTCATGATTCAAAAGTGCGACTTCCTCAGCATTAGAATCGGTGTTAGGAAGCTCATATAATATTGCTTTGCTCTGTTACGAACTGTGTAAACATTTGTGGAGGACGGAAAGGCGTTCTTTGTGATTTCAGATAAATCTTCAGATAACTAGCAACCATGATTTTAAGCCACAATATATATGAACAAGTGTCGTTACTCTGAAGCGTAGCTTATTTAGCGGCACTATATATAGAAGAACATGGCGTCTGAAATCTAGCTCAGTGCTGCGCTGTTCCACCATGATCTTCCCTAGTGCCACTAAATAAGCTACGCTTCAGGGTAACGACACTTGTCCATATTGTTGCTTAAAATCATGGCTGCCAGTTATCTGAAAATTTATCTGAAATCTCAGGAAACGCTTTTAAGTGCTCCACAAATGTTTAAACACTTAGCGACAGAGCAGAGCAATATTACATGAGCTTCCTAACACCGGATAAAATGCCCAGGAAGTCGCACTTTTGAATCCTGACGATCGGCAGTTGCATCTGCTCTGTACAAGCACCAAGATGGCGGCGCCCACAGCAATATTGGGGAACAGAGTGCCGACCCTAAGCATAACTCATTTAGTGGCGAGATCCACACTTCTGCACGGCAAGGTCCACACTTCTGCACGTCCAGAGGTGTGGACCTCGTCGAAGAGGTCCACACTTCTGCGCGTTGAGTCAAAAGCAACAAGAAGCAACCGTTTCTCACCCGTGAACTGTACCAAGGTGTTCTCTCTCCAAGCAAGTGGCGCGGCTCTATTACTCGTCCACAATCGAACGCCAAGTGCACAGCAGCTGACAAGATTGGCAACGGGTATGGCAAGAAAGGACACTTTCCGTCTGTCTGCCTGTCAGTGAAAAAGAACCACTCAAATACACAAAGCCATGTTGCACTCAAGTTATCCTCATAAATTCAATAAGTTGAAGGCGCTCCCGGCAACTGCAGACTAAATTTATTTGATAAAATTCACGCTTGCAAGTACCGCTAACCAGGCACGTAGCCAGGATTTTCATGTCGAATAACGTAACAGCGCACAACAAGAGAAACAAACACAAACAAGAGAAACACCAAAAAATACACACTCACTCGGCGCTACCAACTCGCCCAGTCAGCAGTTTTATCAGCCAGGATTTTGTCTCGGGGGGGGGGGGGGGGGGGGGGGGCGCCCATGACAAAATGCTGTATGAGGGGGAGGGGGGAGAGAAGGCCCCAGCAAAATGGAAGATTTCGGGGGGGGGGGGGGGCTCCATGCGCCCCCCCCCCCCCCCCCCCCCCTGGCTACGCGCCTGCCGCTAACCATTGTTGTGGAAACGCGCAAGACACGTGCGAGGAGCGGGTGCTCCGCTGCCATTCGCTTCCAAGGACCGCTCATTTCAGTATTGCGTTGACAACTGCTTCTAAGGGCCGCTCGAGACACGGGCCTCGTGCACCGGCGCATTTGACGCCACTTGCAAGACAAACTCAAACACATCGGAGGGCTTTAGTCCAGACAGACAGAGCCGTATATGTAGAGAGTTTGGTCAATGGGAGGCGCGGGCAGAGCCAGTTCGTGCGGCAGACTCGGAAAGAGGGCTTGGCACGCTCTCTTGACCAACCAGAAGCCGAAAAGAATCCCCCAGCGGTGGTAGCGAGAAACAGTTCTGATCGAAGGTATATGTTCGTATATGGTTTTAAGAAGCGCGTAAGAGTGAAGTGCAGTAACTCTGTGTGATTGAAAATACATGGGTTGCACGTGACGTCATATCCTTCCTCCTTTCTGGTGGCCAAAACCAGAGCCGTATATTAGGAGAGTTTGGACAATAGGCGGAGCAAAGGCCGCCGCCAGCGCCGAATATTCCCCCCACGCTTAGAGCGTAAACTAAATTTGTGACACAGCGTCGACCAATCAGGAGACCTCTACTCCATCTCACAAATGTCGACAGTGAAGACAAAGGCAGAGGCGCGTGAGCCTAGCTCAGCGAAACGCTATTGTTTGTACGAGACCTCGTGCATAGGAGGCACTTTCCAAAGCCACGCGCTCGTGCCTATGCCTTTGTCTGCACTGCTAGAACAGCGTCCTGAGACTGGCTGAAAGAAAGCAGTGCAAAGGGTGGGGTGCGCGAGCGTCTTGAGACGCGGAGTTCCGCTCGGCACGGCTCAAATTATACTTCGTTTCACTTTACCTGCGAGCGAAGCCAAAGCTAGAAGCGCGAGACCAGCGCTTTTTGCATTTCTCCCCAGCTCGCGCGCTCGAGCAAAGCCTGAACGCACGGAGCTTCCGCGCTCGCGCTTCCAGTTTTGCCTTCGCTCGCACATAAGGTGAAACGAAGTATAGTCGTGGAACAAATTTAGAGCACGCGACCACCGCTAGGGGCTGTTTCGCGGCCTGTGGTTGGCCCGAGATGCTCGCCTATTCAAACCAATGTATGGCCAAACTCTCTCAATAAACGGCTCTGGTTTCACCTTATGTGCGAGCTAAGGCAAAGCTGGAAGCGCGAGCACGAAAGCTCCGTGCCTTCAGGCTTTGCTCGAGCGCGCGAGCTGGGCAGAAACGCAAAAAGCGCTGGTCTCGCGCTTCTAGCTTTGGCTTCGCTCACTGATAAAGTGAAACGAAGTATAATGAAGCTGTGCTCACTCGTTTCCGCTCGCTCGCGACGCTCGTGTACTGCTCGTAGAATATGCACAGTAAAGGCTACGCTCGAGGAAGTTCGGCCACCGGAAAGGAGGACCAAGTTACGTCAGTGCAACCTATGTATAGGGTGCACGTGTTGTTTTGATCATGATCATGAAGAAAGATGTAAGAAACGAATGCGCCGCTCAACTCTGTTTTGCTCGGACAGAGTGTTACCCACAGATCAGTGGTGTTACCGCTCGGACGGCAAATTCCCGGCCCTCGGCGCTTGGCGTGCGGATTATATCGATCGTTCCGCTAGTCGCACTCTTCCACCATCGTTTTGGATGAGCGTGATTGAAACATCACGTGTACCATATTTTCAGTCACCGAGAGTTACTCCAATGCAGTTATCAGGTTTGTTTCTGGCGACCACCGCCAGGGTATTATTTCCGGTTTCTGGTTGGTCACATTCAAATTTCTGAAGACGCCCTGGAGTATTTCATGCGCCTGGGTTCGAGAGTATCTAGTTCCAAACAATCCGCCATCTTGCATTTCTCGCCTTTGAGCGGTTTCGTTGTGTCGACCTCGGGGCGGAAGATTACGCTCGATGGGGACAAAGGTGAGCTTGGGGGAGCCGTATCTAGGGTGGTGTTGATCGAGGTCACATCGCCTCAATGGGTGAACAGGATGTAGCTGACGTTTTGGGTGTGGAACGGGTGGGAGAGGCCTTGGGCGCGCGTTGTTTTCCAGTCACCTAGTCTCGAACCGATTCGCGTGTCTAGGTGGCAGCACATATTCGCCAAGAGGTCCATTGCCACAGGAACCGGAACCGCAGTGCACGCGCTAATCCGCAGCACCGCGGTAAAAGAAGTGCTACTGAAGCGCTAACACGGCGCTACTGAAGCGTTAACACGGCGCTACTGAAGCGCTAACAAGGCGCTACTGAAGCGCTAACAAGGCACTACTGGAGCGCTAACAAGGCGCTACTGGAGCGCTAATCACGCGCTATATTAGAACGAAGTCACGCGCTAGGAAGCGCCACATAAGTGCTCCTTCGAGCGCTCACGTAACGCTAACTTAGCGCTCCGCTGTATGTGTGAACAGGCCCTTATAAGTAAACGCAAGTGTGTGAACGGGCCTTTAAAGCAACAGACAGACCTACGACTTCCATAAGCGACACAAGAATGACGATCAACCAGCGGATGTCTTCCAGGGCGTCCTCATATCTCTCAAGAGAAGCGAGAGAGGAGCCCCTGTAGAAGTGGAACGCAATTGTCCGCAGCTGCAACTTTACGGCGTGGCTCGCGGAAGAGGAGGGCTCCGTCGACGAAAGACGGCCGAAGACCCCGCCGTCCCCTTCGTCCGGAAAAGTCGAGGGACAGTCCGTGGAAGTCTCCTCCGCCGACGTGGCACCCAGCAGCTGGCCACAGAGCTGGACGCAGTCTTCGAAGCGGCCGCAATTGAGCAGGCAGTGGACGCGTTCCAGCTGCACGTCACGACAGTCCGGAACAGGGAGCCGGTCGTCAAACGCGTGGATTTCCTGCGCAAGTTTTAGTATCGGGTAAAACGTTGGCCACTCCGGCCATAAAAACGAGCGCGTTAAAAAGTTGCCCCGAAATGAACAAATTTTTAACATTTCGATAATCGCACCTTGAACTCCTAGATAGCATATGAGATTTTTTTTATGAACAAAGCCCGCGCACCTGCTTTGATGAAGAGAATGAGAATGATTGCCAATCACTGCCATTTACCAAAAGGGTCCAGGGAATGGTGAGGTGATGGTAGCCAGAGCCATATTTTTAAGTGTATAAGTTGTACATCCTTATAAACACCACCTTTACAAAAAAAGGTGGTATATGTCGCACCCTCGCGTAAAGTCACGCTTTCTCGTGTGGTTGTTCTGGTGCTGCATTTACGCCTCCCCGCTTCAGCCTACTGCCGGAAGAGCAGACCATCAGAAGGTGTTCCTACGTCCGTCCTTGTCCCAAATGTCAATACGGCCAACGTCAAACACAACTAAGGTCCACGCTTGCAAGAAAAAACGCTTGTAAGCTGCACCGCTGTATAAAGCACACCGACGAAAATTTAGGAAAAAAAACCTAGATCTATACGCCAGAAATTATGGTAAATCCCAGCATAAATTGCATTTCTAAACCAAAAGGCTATCAGTGCTCTGTCATACACTCATCGCTTTTCGTAAATTACATTAATAAGGCTCCACATGCCCCACGTAAAAGTGGCTGCACAGGATGGCTCGGGCTATCTGCGGGACTTTACGGCACTGTTCAGACCTTCTAAGTGCCTCATCGTCATCAGTGGTGGAACTGACAAGTGGTGATTTGGAGCAGCTCTTGTAGCAGGGAAAAACGGATTTTAGAGCAGACAATTTTGAGCTTTCATGTAAGAAAAGTTTATACAATCTCTTTGAAAGCTAGCCTGTGGAAAAAAACTGCACTTGTTGGAGTGTTGTGAGACTATTTCAAGTGTCATACCTACAAGGGACCTGGCAACTACAGATGTTTATTTTTTATTGAACAATCATGCGCCGGTAATTTTGCAGATGTTTCAAATAACCTATTAGGAGTACCTATGCCATCTTCAGTATGTGTTTGACATAAAAAAGATGTTTTTGACTACTTTGTAGGGTTTGTATCAGACCACTCATATTCCACCTGCTACTGTTCATAGAGCAGCTAAGCAGAGCACATAGCTACTCTAACTGATCACAATGAATAGCGCTAGCTATTCACTGTGATTTATGTGAACACTGCTTGCACAAAAAAAGAAGCTATAACTCTTCGTTAGGCATGTGCAAATAATAAATTTTGGGTTCAAAGCAAATTCAAAGTAAATAGTGGATTTGGCCGAATATTTTTTAATTGAATATTGAATTGTTGCTTCGCCTTTCTCCACACATTTCACTACTGTTACACCATGCTTAAACGAAAATTCAGGTGAACTTGCGAAGCTTGTTCCCAAGCTTTTAATTGCCCACTTATGAGCTGTGTCAAATTTAATCTAGCTATATTTATTGACTCTGGCCCCAGAACGTCCAATAGCTACATTGGGATGGCAAGTTAACGACAGATTTTACATAATATGAAACCTGTAAAGGAGCCCAGCCATACCTAATTGAGGAGAATTAAATCTTCTTGCTATAAGCAAATATTTTCTTTAACTCTGAATTTAAAAAAAAAACCAAAAAAAATCACAAATAATAAACACAGGTTGGTTGATTATCGCTGCCTACTATATAGCCTCGCGTACATTTTTAAGATTTTACTGCAATGTCAATATCAACAATCAAATTTTCTTTCTTTTTTTATAGATTAGGTGCGCACATGCACCAGACCACTTTAAAGGTGTATTTTTCACACGTGCGTGCAGCTCCGCTGCGGCGAAGCGAGTCGCGGTGTCAGCATTGTGGGTATTGCTTCTCTGCAGTGCACTGGTGCTTGAAGAGAAGTGCACTCAAAAGGGCTAACTTGCCGTGCACTTCAAAAAGTATGAATATCGCAGTTTATTTTGAAGATAATATCAGATAGCATAATATTCAAAACTACCTTTTGAAAATTGCAATATTTGCGCAACCCTACTCTTCGCACATAGTACTTGGGCATCTGAAAAAACAACTGTACTTTCGTCATTTTCAGCGACATCACTAACAATGCCACGTGCCAGACACTTTCAGTTTCCTTTTCGAGAACAGCTCCCTTTTGGCGCAGACATGGGGCAGATTGTGCACAAATACATCCTTTGGAGCAGCAAGTAGCGGGTTGTTCGTTCTGGCGCTGTTTGGCGCAAATGGCACAGCAGTTCCACCACTGCGTCGTAGTACGTGACCGATAAAAAGAGGAATTGAGCAGAGGAAAAGCCAAATTTCCAGCTGCAGAAAGTTTCTCCATGGTAGTCCTTGTACGCCACGTTTCTACAAAGATCCAGGAATGCGCAAACGCTCTGCCAGAGGCCCTTCAACCATGGCGCCCGGAACGCATCTCCGACTGGTGTGATTATTGCATCCCAAAAATTGGTCCTCCGCAGCATGACGTCGTAGAAATGTCCCCTTGTCGCCGGCCGTGATCCTTGCGGTGCCACAGCGGCAGTGGTAAATGTGGCAGACGCCTGTTTCACAGCAGCTCACTCTCTAGCTCGACAGCCCACGGAAACTTAGGCAGCCATGGGTTGGGACGCCGCAAAGACACACGCATTATTTCACATTTTGACACCGGAGCTGTTAAGGGCTAGTTTCCTCAGGATCGTGTCCGGTACCAAACAAATGTCGACACCCGTGGTCGACGCAACACTCTGGTTGCCGCTGTCGCTCACAGATGGCGGTAGCTGTCCCGAGTGTTGTGTTTGCCGGTTGTCTGCTTGCCGCCGTCGCTCCTAGATGGCGGCAACATTTCTTTGGAGGAAGAAGAGCGGGAACGGAACGAGCGGCGACGTGCGCTGCAGCGCGAACGGTTCCGCAACCGCCGCGAGGCCGCTATTGCCTAAAGTTCCACTGAGTTGAGCGCTTCAGATTCCCTTGCGAAAGAAGAGCAGATCGCTCGCCTGGAAAGCCACCGCTGAGAACAGAAGCTACAGCTCCGCTGCTCTTCCTTCTTCACCAGAGTGGAAAGGCTGAACGTTTTTTATTTTTACAACTCCTGCGACCAACCACTGGAATCGCAGCATCCAACAGCGTGACACTTGGCTTTTGTGAGCTCGAGCGTGAAAGCTCCGAGCTCACCTTGGCTACGGTGCAGTCCTCCCAGAGTTTCAGGAGACGGTCGTAACAGTCGGCCGCTTCCTCGTAACGTTCCAGGGCCATCAGGCGCCGGGCCGAGTGGTACGCCAGGGACAGGCTCGGTGCCGGTGCCGCCTCCGACAGAAAGCAGCGTCTCTCGTCGGGGCCATCCAAGACGATGCTGCGGCCGGACACACGCGTCCGCAGCGCTTCCTGCATTCCCGAAGTTGAATGACCACAGTGTGTTGATGGGTGGAAGAATGCGCCGTACACAAAAATGTTCACGACGGATCCGACGCGGTAAAACAAGCAGGAAACATTGGTGCCTCCACATGGAAAACTCAAACTTTCACTGAATGTGCATTGAGTGGGTCAGTTTTACCTTGCGAAATTTCAAGGCATAGTTCCCTTTCTGGGAAAAATAAGAGCAACGAATTTGCCAAAGTCAACGTCGGGCGCCTTTGCAGACGACAGAGTCAGCGACGCAATTGACTTGTGGCGCCACCTACCGATAGGCGCAGTAGATAGACGACGCACACTGTTGTCCGCTCGCTGCGCCTAGGGGTAGTTGAAACTTTATATGTGTGCACCAATTTTTCCGGCTCGTTTTTCTGGCTCGGATCCGCCAGAGCCATCTCACATTGGTTCCGTAACTCTGACAGAAGCCGTTCCTGCTTCAGATTTTACGGACATTCCATTCGTGCTCCTGAGATGGAAGTGACTCTAGCAATTTATTTTTGTAAACACTGCCGTTGCTCGGCCAATACATCGCTCAGATGTGACGTCGCTAAATGGTTTTATTTTGTACAGTTACTCACTAGAAGAAATCCAGCTGAGAATTTTTCTTCAGACCTTTTGACAAATGATGTGTTAATGTTTACAGAATCTATCTTTTTTTTTTAATTAAAGGAAGATAATATGGCCAGCCAATGGCTGTAGTGAGAGCATCCCATGTCATTGCACTTAAAAATAAATGCTGGCCACCCACCCCCGTGATGCGCTCCATTTGAGGCCGGTGGCAGCTAATACAACATTAATTTGCTCTTGTTCGATTAATGCAGCTCGTAGAGCACTCTGCGGTTATGAGAAGCTCCTAGGACCGCAGACCCGACCGAGTGGATTATTTTCAGCTGCACACGAGTCGCCTAGAGGGTGTTAGTCGTACTCCATTTAGGTGGACGCACCCATTGCTCCTGTCGTTTCTGCAGTCCACAACTGGATATTGTGGGAAAATGAAAACTTAGACCGCCCTCCCTGCTGCAAAAATCGTTCATATCCGAGTAACGCTGTTTCGAAAAATAATTCCGTCATTTATATATATAAAAAAAATAACTTGACAAAAAATTGGGCCAAGACAACACCGCCCCGGAGACGAGGCCTGCACCTTTCCCCCCAACCGTCATCACCAGTGGATCCAGGCAGCGCCGCATGGCTCGCGTCAGCATTGCCGCCAGCGCGTCTTGCAGCGTCTCAAACCGAGCGCAACACTGACATGCGGGGACGCCAAGACGGACGCGTCTGCCACTTTTGCAGCGTCTCTCGTCGAGCTTCGGCGCGTTTGCCGCTCGGAACGGGTCGGGAATTGACTGACGACGATATGCCCAGGGGTGCTATGTTGCGCTTTTTGGACTCCCAGGAGACTTGGAAGAGGGAAGTGACGTCAACGACTAGAGAAACGCAGATTGGATGTTGACAGAAGAAAACAAAATCAGCATCCAATCTGCATTTGCTGCGTTGTTGACGTCACTTCCCTCTCCCTAGTCTCCTGGGAGTCCAAAAAGCGCAACATAGCCCCCCTGGCCTCGTCTTCTAGGCGGTATTGGGCGAGCCACCTTCGAAGAAGGTTGCTCTTTTGGGACGGTTACCACCATTTCCCTTTCCACGTGCCTCAAAGAGGAGGACGAGCGCCTGGAACTGGGCGTCGTGCATCCCGAGGCAGTCGTAGCACTGGGCCATGTTCCACAGGGCGAGCAGGTTGCACGGATCCTGCTCCAGGGAGGCGAGGAAGTGCTCCACCGACGAGTGCCACTTCCCCTGCACGCGCCGAGGGGCGGTCACGATCACGTGTCTGCGACGGACTCGCATCTGGCTTACGGAAGAACGGGGCTTGGGTCATTGTTTCGCTCATCTTGGAAAAAAAAAAAATGTATGGCAAATTGCTAGGCAATTGTGTTGTGTACGTGAAACATTCTACCATCACAGACGTTTAGCGGTACTCCGAGTGGTCCAGACGCCAGACGCCTGCGTCCACGGCGCTTTTCATTGGATAGTTTAACGAATAACTATGAGTACACTTGACAGTTGTTCTTAAAATGAAGCAATACTACCACTCATCCTTGCCCAACTGACTCCTCTTCGCCTACCTCACTGGTCACGTTACCTCCCCGTTAGCCAACCAGCGTCGAGCACCTCGCTCCTCCTCTCCCACCCATCAACCAATCAGTGTTGAGCCTTGCGGCCATGCTTTTATCTGGGCTTCGCGAAATGCCGACCACCTAGCCAAAAAATGTTTTGCAATAAAATAAAAAAAAACAATTATTCTGCAGGTGTGATGCAATGTACTGAAAAGCTAAATTAAAAGTGCAAGACGAAAAAAAAAAAATAAGACATGCGGGTTTGGCGCAATGTAGCAGCAATAGTCGCCGACCAGGTGAGGACAGCAGGGCCTCTCTTTCGAAAGCCCAGGCTCCGGCATGTGCTCGTTACCTTTTGCTCTTTGGCTTCGCGTGCACGGCCGCGGCTCGCAAGGCGCCGAAGCGTTATTGAAGGTAGGAAGATTGCGCTGGAGGCGAGACAACTGAAGCTCCTCCCTGCCGTTCTCATTCTCAGTGGCATGATTCAAATGTGCAGTGACACTACAACCTCTCCATGGTAAAGTCACTTTTTCTTTTTACATCTGAAAAAATGCAGTGTGTGTAGCACCTTAATTACGGCCCTCTAGAGATCTTTAGAAGTGCTCGCACACAGGTGACATTGCGTGTAAAGAATGCCACAAAAAAAAAAAATTACAGGACACATAAGACTGTTTAGTTGAAGGAATGCAAACGCATTCCTACAAGCAGCGCATTACTACAAGCAGCGCATTCCTACAAGCAGCGCGCCACGTCTTCCTGTCGCACACGGTGCTCCGGCGGTGAAATCACGCTCCCCAACTGCGCAGGCGCGGCGAACCCTGCCGGCTTCGCGCCTTCCGTGTCGATGCATCTTCGTTGCTGTGCTTTTCTTTGGCTTATTTCTGAGGCACGTGCACTTTGACCTTGAGTGCCCCGCCGACTTCCGTGACGAAGCATCTGCATTGCTGTGCTTTTGGCCAAATGGAATTTAACTGCCATTTCGGAGCTACAGACGGTTACAGACAACGCTGGCCTCGCTCCACGGGACAGTTAATGCTTTCGCATTAAAAACTTTCTGGGACACACCTCCAACTGACCTCTAGACAATAGCAATACATAGCGATCAACTTTGTTGAGCGATTGTGGGTTGCTGTTTTTGCATCGATGTAAAGGCGCGTTCACACCGGCGATGCAATCTAGTCGCGCGATAACTTTCATCGCAAAAGTGACCATCACGGAAAAAAGTGACGCGATTTGAGCAGTCACTACCTGACCTGACTTTTTGCGATGCGATCTAGTCGCGGAGCGGCCGAGCCAACCAGCAGCGTTCGGAGCGAGAGTTTTCGAGAAGCGACTCGCAAACGAAGGCGTTGGACTCGCCCATCGCACATGCCAGTGTGACCATCTAATTTTTTTGCAATGCGAGCTAGTCGCATCGCACGACTGCTTTACATCGCCGGTGTGAATGCACCTCAACGGAGTAAAAAAAAAAGAAAGACCACAGTAACAGCACGTGTCAAGAATTACAAAACATAGCAGGGAAAGAATTGAGAAACAAAGAAGTTTCTACAGCCAAGTGCAAACTTGATACTTATTTCATGCAAGACCAAAAAGCTGCCCTTTCTGGGGCACTGACCCACTTCTTTCTGACAAGACAGCAGCAGCAGCGTCCAATAGGGGCTTCCCTTCCCACCCACCGACATTTTTCTAAAATAACCGCCACGGTGTCTTTTTTTGTTTTTTCTGTGCTGAAATAACGGTCATCATTCTAACTCGCCACTGTCCAGTTGCATCTTTGCAAAAGATTCCACATGTTCGGCGAGAAACTCCATTTGCGCGGCCGAAAACATTGAGGCCACAGTACAATTTCGGCTTGTCCCGTGGCACCCTGACTTGGTTGCTGCAGCTCTCTCACCTTCTTGGCCAGGTGACAGCCGACAAGGTTCAGCAGTGCTGAGCGGACGCTGTTACTGCTCGAAGCTGGAAACTGCTGCAGGGCTTTCCAAATGTCAGCTCCGGCGTCGGCCGTGCTTTTAAAGCAGACAAGGGCTGTGGGTACACCGACGCAAAAAATAAATTCAACGCGGTGTGCGGCCATTTCTTTTTATTCTTCATTCAATTTAAGCCAGCAAGGGAGACTCTCGTAATGCAGTGCCTGGCAGCGTCCATCGGCATTATCAAGTTTGGGCAAAGAAGATGAAGGTTGCATAAGAACCAGAGAAAGCACATAACAAGTGATAAAACCTTTTAGATTAATGCGTCGTTCCGAAAATGTTTTGTCTTCGTCTTACAGGTGCAAACAGCCTATAACTTCGCAACTTCCCAAGATGAGACGATTACTGGGTCCTCCCATGCACAAATGCCCACACACCATGCATGCTTAGAGGGTGCTTGAGATAAGAGCCACCATTACAGCCCCGCCCATCTCTTACCAAGACATTGTGCCATTTAAACAAGCAGCTAAAAGCCCAAAATAGTCCCAAGAACCAGGAGTAACTGCACTGGCGACAAAACAAGCGCAGGCTACGAGAAAGCCAATAAGTGCTCGAGTTGACCGCACCAAAAAGAATTTAAAAAAAGATAAAAGGGAAGGGTATAACCATGATTGTGTTTATGTAAAGTTGACTAGAAGCCTCCATGCCAGTGCAACGGCCACCACAAGTTCAGGCTACCCGACCACCTTTTGCCAGTGTGAATGAGCCCTAAGGGCTCATTCACACTGGAAGCGGATCCGCGTTCGCAAAGCGGTTGCGAACACGGTTGTATAAGGATTCAGTACAATTGCACGCGCATTTGATGACATCAAATGCGCGTGCAATTGCACTAGATCTTTATACAACCGCGTTTGCAACCGCTTCGCGAACGCGGATCCGCTTCCAGTGTGAATGGGGGGTTACAAAACGAGCAAGCTCTACCAAATTAACATCAACCCAAAGTTCAGAACATCAATGCCAAGCATCACCTTGGAAGTATGTAGCAAAAGGGTCCAGAGCCTGGCAGCGGACTTCGGCGAGGCATCGCTGTACATCGGGTGAGGCGCCGGTGGGGATGTAACCGCACACCGCGCGGAGCACACTGCACAGGGACCGGAGTGAGGCATGGTCCCTGTACTGCGCCACCCGCAGCCAGTCTCGGTCCTGTTTCTGCTGGTGAAGCAACGACCAACACTGAGAAAACAACCTCACTACCTTGCTGTCACTCACGTTTCCCTATTAGCGCTGCAGTCACCGCAATTCAGTGGAATGCCTGATGACGAAAGACGGCCTTTTTCATAAAGCATACCACCGTTATCTTACAGTTAGGGTGCTGCTTTCGTAGAGTGATTGTTGTATTGTTAAACTATAGATGAAAGCACCAGAGCGCGCGCACGCCCAACCTGGCCTGATTGCTCGCGCCTCACATTCCATCTGACCTGGCCTGATTGCTCACACCTCGCATTCCATTGGCGACCCGACTGCTACGATGCATGTCTGTACTATTACGTTTCAACTCAGTTGTTCTTTTCCCTTACGCTATTAAATATGCTTGAACCTTCTATTGCCGGTGGTATCCTGAAAACACTTGATATTGGCGACGAGTTAGAGGACCGGCGAATGACTGGAGCGACCAACAAGTTGACGCCTGCAAGCTACCAAGGCAAGCAACGAATGCAAGATGGCTACTTTTGGGGAACCCTTTCATGCTTCGAATGCAAATTGGCTAAGCTATGAAGAGAGGCTTCAAGCTTTTTTAAGGGCCAACAAGGTGCCGAAAGAAAACATGGTGGATGTCGTGCGTTCTAGGTTCCGAAACCTACAAACTGTTGAAGAGCTTGGTAGCACCCGTGGAGTCGTCCAAGAAGACGCTACAAGAGCTACTGGCAGTGTTACGCAACCACCTGTCACCTAAGCCGTCTGTTATAGCGGAAAGGGCTCACAAGAGACAGCAGCGTGAAAGCGAGACAATTGCCGAGTATGTCGCGGAGTTGAAGAGGCTCGCGGAAACTTGCAATTTCAGAGGAGAGAGGTCCTGAGAGACAAGTTCGTGAGTGGATTGGTACGCGCAGACACTCAACGCATTCTTTTCACTGAGGATGAAACGTTCAAAAAGTGGTCACTGCAATGGGAGCCAATTTGAACCCATTAAGATTCCAAGTGGAAAATTGTTTCCAATTGGTGAGACCCATTGGTCAGTGTGCTTCCAATTGGAACCCACTAAAACCAATTGGTTCCAATTAAAACCAGTTAGAATTCCAATTGGATCTAATTGGAATTTTTAGCTGGGAGTCGAAAAAGCATTGTCGATCGAAAGGGCAACAAAGAACGTACAGATATGCCACGAGCACGGTCACGAGGGGACGACTGAGCTGCGTAAATTGCACAAGTTTGTGAAGCAAAAGCAAGCTAAGAATGCTGAAAATCCGTGAGAGTGCTTTTGCTGCAATTCTTGGAAGCACAGTGCGCAGTCTTGTCCGTATCAAAACGCTGCCTGCCACAAGTGCAACAAACAAGGGCATCTGCAGAGGGCCTGCAAGAGTACGCCGAGAACGGAGAAGGCAACGAAAGAAGAGTAAAGACGTCAGAACATTAGAAGTCGAGGCGGGACGTGATGAGTTATCTATGCACACCTTCGGAAGCAGCCGCAAAAACCCTCCATACTGCGTCACTGTCAATGTGGAGGCGACACCATTGAAGATGGAACTTGACACTGGCGCCGCTGTTTCGGTGATGTCAATGCGACAGTACCAGGAACTGTTGCCGTCTGTGAAGTTGGCGGAACCGACCGTGACTCTCCGCACCTACACGGGGGAAGCAGTCAAACCAGAAGGAATGGCTATGGTCAGAGTGAAGCACCGAGGATTTGAAGTAAAGCTACCACTTCACATACTGCGTGAAGACAGTCCGCCACTGATGAGAAGAGACTGGATTTCTAAGATCAGGCTCGACTGGACCACAGTCAATGTCATGGAGGTGGACTTAAGAGACAAACTGTGTGATCTCTTGAAAACTCACGAGGAGTTGTTTCGGGACGAGCTTGGCTGCATTGAAGGCGAAGAGGCACAACTTCACTTTAAGGAAGGTAGCTCGCCGAAGTTTCTGAAGGCACGCAACATGCCGTTTGCATTGAAACCAGCCGTGGAGAAGAAGCTGGAGAAGCTCGAAGCACTTGGAATTATCGAGCCAGTCTCGCACAGTGACTATGCAACACCCGTAGTGCCTGCAATGAAGAAGGACGGAACCATTCGCTTGTGTGGCAACTACAAGACGACCCTAAATCCGAGCTTGGAAGTGGAACGGTATCCGCTAGCAAAAATAGAAGAAATATTTGGAGTGGTGGCCGGAGCAACGGTATCTTCAAATATAGACTTAAGTCGCGCCTACCAACAAGTGAAAACGCACCCGGATTCACAGCCGTTCCTGACCATAAACACACACCGAGGACTCTACACAGTCAAACGTCTGGCGTTTGGGGTTGCATCACCTGCCATTTTTCAGAAAGTAATGGACAACATGCTCAAGGGTCTTGATGGTGTGATATGTTATCTGGCGACACTGCGCTTTCGTAAAATTTTCCACGTGTTCACAACGGCAAGTCTCAACAATACACAGAGTCTTAAAAAACTTCTTCGGCGAATGACGACGAACGAGTAGAAAAAGTGTTTACAGCACACTGGAAAACCGCAGCAAAACGCTGGCAAAACCGCAAATCGTATCCCAGCGAGGTTGCGTCCGGTGGCTTCACTTGCGGGAGCGGGAAGCACGATCCAGCAATTGTCATTGAGATCAGTGGGAAAACCGGAAAAACCACGTGTGCACCTCGTTTGAATAGTGGTCATACCCTTTGGAACGGATGGTAGCTAGCGCCACCTGCCGAATTTGTCCGAATTAACCATAGCGCGCCGCGTTCCCTCTGAATTAATGAGCGTTTGCTGCCATTGACTAATACATACGATTGACGGGACCGGATCGGCAGTTCGAATTATCCGAATTTCCGAATTAGCGGGGGTTGAATTAACGAGGTTTTACTGTAGTTGTCCTTGCGCTGGCCATCTAGATGCCCCTCCATGCTTGCGCTTATAGTTGTCCTTCAGTTAAAGACTTCTTCGGTATCTTCATGGTGCAGCTTGAAATAAAGAGCAGAAGAGGATTTGAAATCAATACACAATCACAACAAATTGTATGTGACATACATGGTTAAAGTGAGTGAGCAACGTGCTTACCAACTAGCCCAGCTCCCCAGCTTTTTACTGTAAAAATTTACATTGATTTGAATACCCCATACAAGAAGTGCTTGAGAAATACAACTAGCAAATTAGAATTGCACAACTATTCAGTGATATTAAGCACATGAAACTGAGCCAGACTTCCCTTTGTGTATACAGTAGGCTCGCGATAATTCAAACTCGGAAATTTAATACTTCTGGTTAAGTCAAACAATTTTCAAAACTTGGGTTGTCCCGCTACTTTTTCAATGTATTCATAATCCGCTTCACTCGAACAGCGTTTTCGTGTAATTCATACTTTTTGTTCTCGCGGCACCGTTGAGCGCACTTCTTTCCGAGCACTGGTGCACTGCGGAGAAGCAACACCCGTGGAGCTTGCTTCCGCTGGTGTTGCTTTTCCGCAGTGCGCCAGGGCTCGGTAAGGAGCCCGCTTAACAGGGCTAAAGCAAAGCAGAGCCATATATAGACCGTTTTACTGAAAGAGGGCGAGGGAGAAAAGGGGAAAGGGCTACCGGCGCTTTCCTTTTTGCTGGAGCGTTAGAAAGAGTGAAAGTCCCAGATGACAGGCTTTGCCGGTGTTGGGTGTAGGCATTGCCCGAACTTGGTTCGCATTTTCTTCTCTGTTTTAAACTCCCAAACTTAATTAGAAGCACGGGCTTGGATGGCGACAGTCCCCCGGTCATCGGGACACCGTTGCTCAGTTATAAGGTGCAGGAATAATGACAGAAAGCATAGAATACTGTTTGAGGATAGCTTGTACGGAATCCGGCAAGGTGAGTGCGGCTGCAATGTCTTTAAGCTTCATGGCTTTCCACATGTTTCCGGTGGCAGTGGCTTGCATCCCTAAATCAAAAAGACTTTTCCCCAACGCCATCCTCTCGACTCGGAACATTTTGTGAATGGAGTGCGCACCGCACTTGACGCTGTACCGTCGATGCACATGGGGTACGCTTGCAAGGTGCGTGCAAGTTTTCTCCTGGTAATTGCTATAAAAGCTTGTAACTTTATGGAACTGAATTTATTTTAATATCAATATTTTGAAGTGGTGACAATGGCTCGATTTTATTATCTACAGCGCACTTGGTTGAAGGCTGATTTCCGCCTCCGGGTGTGGCAGGAAATTGTCAAAAAGTTAGTTCTATCGCTTTGCCTGAATCGCGATCTCCTGCGCGAAACCAGGGAGCCGTGAACCTATGCTGACCGTCACAACGCGACTAGATTCTTCTTATTTTCATAATTGGTACATAATGTAGCTGGAAAGAAACCTTCAATTTCTGTTGCTGAAAGTTGAAACATATGCATGCACCGGTGTTTATAAACATTTCATTTGAGGATCCCGTGCTGACGAGTGTGTCTTTTGTCGAGAACTGAAAAGAGCAAAGTCGAGATGGGCAGATTGCCAGAGCGAGTCGATCAGTGATTCAACGATTCAACATCGATACACGACAGGCACGTAGCCAGGATTTTGTTTCGGGGGGGCCCGCCCATGACAAAATGCTGTATGAGGGGGAGGGGGGAGAGGATGTCCCAACAAAATGGACATACAGATACAACAGGGAGGATGTTAGAGGAGTTCTGCAAAGCTCTTGATCTGGTATTGGTTAATGCTCAGGTAAGATGTGATGGAAAAATAACATGGGAAAGAAAGAACTCTCACTCGACTATTGGCTACTGTTTAATGTCACGTAAGATATACAACAGATTAGGAGGCATGGAAATAGATCAGGAAGGCACTAAAAGTCCGGGGAGCGACCATAAGAGAATCAAGATCAGATTCGGCACAGTAAAATCAGAAACGCAAAATCAAAAACGAGAAGGTAGGAATAACTTAAATGATAAACAACTACAGGAGGTATCTAAGCAAATCGAGAACATAGTATCCAAGCAACTGGTAAGAGAATGGACATATGAAGACTTAATTAGTGTTTTCAAAAGAGAGTTAGAGAAATATAGAATCAAACAAGGAGGAAGAAAACTAAAACGTAAGCTCAAAAGCTGGTGGGATAAAGAGGTTTATTCCCGTCGTGTTCAAAAATAAGTTGAATATGATCCACAATACCCGTAAATGACAATCGCACGTTTGTATTTTGATCCTGGTGGCTGTATTTTTCGTTATAAACGGCCCACTCTGGCAAGCGCTCGGAGAAGGCCCAGCTTAGAGCACGTGACATCCAACGCAATCGTGACGTAGGTCGTCTCGAGACGAGCAAAGCTACGGCGAGGCTGACGCCTAGAGGATGGCCTAGTCGTTCCAGCCACCGAAGCGGCTGCTTTTGTACGAATTTTGAGTGACGGGTTAATCTTCTATAATCTTGTAGGGGGACAATAGCGACTTCTGCGACACACAAAAGGGATTCTCGGGAAGAGGGGAGTTCCTCCTTCCCCCCTTCTCTCGTCGTGGCCGGAGGCGAGACAACCTCCGTCACTAGCTGTCAAGGTTCCTAGACGAGCATTACAAACGAGGCGTTAGCGACATCCACCAGGTGCTCTTTGCTAATCGTTTAATTCGTTTTAAAATTCCTTTTCGAGACTTTTTTAACAAGATATTGGTATGTTCCATGTGATACTGCTCTTTTGAACAGATATAGACCAAAAAATGAGCGCCGAAATTTCGTTGTAGTATCCCTTTAAGGCAGCAATATCGAGACGCCAAGCCGCATCTAAAGAACACAGATGGGCAAAGAGAAAAGGGGCCACACTAGACGAAGTAGCATCAAAATGGGAGGAATTTCAGGAAAAAAAACGGGAGGCATCAGCATTAATACAGGCCAAAATTGGGAGGGCAGGGGTCCAGTGGATGATGGAGATAAACCAGAAGGATAGGAATGCGGCAAAAAGGTTCTGGGAACACATCAGTGCGCAGGGAAAAAAGACCGAGGGGTACCAGCAGACACTAACCACACAGGAAGGGACAAAGGTAGAGGGGGAAGAGGCAAGAGAATACATTAGGCATACAATCGAAGCAGCATTTTCAGAGTTAGAATCAGATCAGGCCGTAGGGAATGGTAGTGGCTACACAACACAAGAGGAGGAGCATAGCGAAGAAGAGGAAATGACCACTGAGGAGTGGGAAAAAGCAGAAGGAAGGGTTCCGGGTGGAACTGTGACAGGTCCAGACGGCACACCAATGAGATTGATAAAAGTGCGAGGCAAAACAAGCAAATTGAAACTAAGGCAGGTGATTGACCAGATACTTATGGGAGGGGAGGTACCCAGTGACTGGAAATTGAGCAAGATGAGATTACTATATAAGGGCAGGGGAGACAAAGACAGTATCAAATCATACCGACCAATCTAACTTCAGTAATATACAGGCTAGCTATGCAAATTGTAAAAAGAAGAATGGAAGAATGGGCAGAGAGAAAGCAGATTCTAGGGGAGCTTCAAAACGGTTTCAGGAAAGATATACGACTAGATGATAATTTATTCGTAATCACTCAGTGCATAGAGATAGCAGTGACAAGTCAAAGGCCATTATGGGTAGCATTTTTAGACATCAAAGGGACATATGACATTGTGAATCAGGAAAAACTCTGGAACCAACTGAAGGGATATGGGCTAGAGGGAACCATGGTTAAGTTTCAAGAACGGGTTTATACGGAGAATAGGGTGGTTATAACATGGGAAGCCGAAACTACAAGACCAGCAGCAATAAAAAGAGGTCTTAGACAGGGTTGCCCATTGTCTCCACTGCTCTTTATGATATACCTCACTGAGATGGAAAAAAGTTTAGAACGGTGCAACCTAGGTTTTGACATGAGTTACATGGAGGAAGGACATGAAGTAAATCAAGTATTGCCAAGGTTAATGTATGCAGACGACATTGTACTCGTATCAGAAAGTCGTAAGACAATACAGGAACTGATTAAAATTTGCAGCAGGGAAGGGGACAATTTAGGACTAACATTTAGTAGGGACAAGTCTGGTATAATAGTTTTCAACGACGAGAAGGGGGAGCCCCTGGAGATACAGGACACATTAATAGAACACGTAGAAAAGTACAAATATCTGGGAGTATGGTTAAGTGAAGGAAGATGGTATCTAAAAGACCATGAAGATATTGTAATAAAGAAGGGGGCTATCATGAAACACAGGGCACTATGGAACTATAATAGATATGAAGTTGTTAGGGGTGTATGGAAGGGAGTCATGGTGCCTGGACTGTCATTTGGGAATGCGGTATTGTGTACGAGGTCAGAAATCCAGGCAGGTTTAGAGGTACAGCAAAGGAGTGTGGGTAGGTTGGCATTGGGGGCACATGGGAATACACCAAATGAGGGAGTACAGGGGGATATGGGTTGGGCATCTTTCG
The DNA here is from genome assembly GCA_013358835.2 of Ixodes persulcatus. Taxonomy (NCBI): domain Eukaryota; kingdom Metazoa; phylum Arthropoda; class Arachnida; order Ixodida; family Ixodidae; genus Ixodes; species Ixodes persulcatus. The sequence goes on along the minus strand of JABSTQ010005653.1, from coordinate 96,371 downwards.
AGTGAGTGCCTCCCGGGCTGGGAGGCACTCACTTGATCGAATGACGTTTGAGCGAACGCCCACGTTTCACCGAATGACACTTTAGCGAATAGTCGGACGACCCGCTTGGGGGGGGGGGGGGTCCACGGATTTGGAGGGGGCACTGGGTTTTCCGGACATAGATGGACGAATGGATAGGGAAAGAATTGCGGTAACTAAGAGGAGATTGGAAGATTGGTGGAAGAGATCTAGGGAAGGATAAAGGAAAAAAAATACAGATAAAAACCAGTAATAAATTCACTTGAAAAGAGAGAGAGGGGGGGGGGGGGCTGTTATAACAAAATTCATACAATTTTTTTCAAAAAAGAAGGGATGACAAAATGTTAGGCTAGGTGGCGCAAGCTGCCGCCCGATACAAAGGGTATAGTCATTACCATCTATCCATCCATTCATGAGCTTCGCCTTAGCCAATAAATACGCTTGAAAATTCATGTTCAAACTTTACTTCTTCAAGGTAACCGTCACGACAAACACTCTTCCTTGCGTTCCATTCACGCAGACATGGCTACGAAGAGGGCAAACAACCAGCACATTCAAGTTTTTGTCCGATGTCGGTAAGCTGCCCAGAGATTTCAGTTGAAAAGCATGCAGGTGTCCTCGCGTCAGTCTGTTCTTTTTGTTCTCGAATCGAAGTTTGGTAGAGTTGTTTCGTGCAACTTGCTTATGTCAGTACTCGCCGATTTGGGCTAATTTGAAAGCGTTTCGAAGAACGCAGTGCTTTGTCCGGAAGTGCTCTTTTTAGCCTCGACCGCAAGGAGCAAAAGCGAACAATAATCTCGAACCCAGACGCTCACGGGGAGGGGGGGCTGTGTCGGCCGCGTCGGCCTGCGCTGCTGCTTCCCGCCGCGGGCTTCTTCGCTGGTGTGCCGACTGCCGTTTCGCCGGCATCGGTCCTGTTTACCGCGGTATGTGAGTATAGTGCCCGTAATGTGAGAGCCGTTTGTCCATACGCCACTTTGCCGCTATTGGTTTCCATCTAGCCGAGCCAGAAAACATCTCGCGACGAGTTGACCGCGCCGCGAGTGACGAAGAAAAAGCAAACATGGCGACGGTGTGTACGATTGCTTTGGTGGCTCCGGTGTTGCGTGTCTTCAACGTCCTCGTGAGAAGATTCCCCTGCCCTTCGAAGTTATTGCAAGCACCACGAGTGGCACGAAAGATGTGGAATCATCGTCTCAACTACAAATAAGCAGGCCTTCACGAGCAACGACAAAGCCGAGTGGGCGCTCGGCACCGTTGTGTCGTCAGATGTTTTACAACGCCGAGGTATTTTCATTTATCATTTGGAATGGCTTCAAGATTAGGAAATTATTCTATTTCGCGGATTGTTAACGCCGAGGCGAGTGCCCTCCGTTGCAGTGCCGTTTTCGCGCAAAGTGCAGAGAAAACCGGGTGACGATGGCGGCGGTGCTCTTTGATCGCTTTGATCTTCCGCCGTCGGGTTCATGGAGTCCGGAGTAAACGTACATACGTACGTGCGTCTGCTGGATCGGCGTTTTGGACTGCCTCAAAACTCTTTCTCGCGCGCATTTTTTCTTGTGAAGCTTAGTAGCTCATTACACCTCGTCATCGACTGCGCTCATTTGACTACGACGCACGAGCCTGCCTGATGTGAATTTCACTGCCTAAGATCTTTGGTGTGCTGTAACGAGGGCTAATAAAATATCACTTCTGAACAAACGAGTCGAAGTTTCGTCTGTTATAATAACTGATCGCCTGTCACAATATTAATCAGCGTCCTAGACTCCGCCCCACAGGCGCCCTGCTTCGTTGCCCGATAGTAAGTGTCTTCTGGTACCTCGTAGAATTCCAGCTCCCACTTCAAGTAAGTACCATCCTTTAGAACTGGCAATTAATAGTTTCGAACCCAGATGCTCGCAGCGTGTGTGTGTGTGTGTGTGGGGGGGGGGGGGCAATGGACCGCGACCTTTCCCAGTACTAGCACGTTGCCGGCGTCGGTCTTGTTTACCGCCGTGTAATGTATCGGAGCAATTCGTCCGGACGGCACTGTGCCGTTGTTGGTTGTACGAACAACCAGAGGAAACGCAGGGTTCTTTTGGACACCCACTGCCCGTCACACAATTGCCTAAGAAGCGAGTGCGGATGCGACGTCTACGGCTTCCACAAGTTTCCGTCCCATGCAGCTTCTCGGCAAGAATGCACAGCCGCACTCAGAAGAAACAAAAACTTCACTCCGAGCAAAAGAGTGAGTGCCAGTGTAGCAACATTTTTTTCTATGCGTACGTTTGGCGTGCGTGATGGATACAACAGAGGTGGTCACTTCTCCGTGATCAGTCGGCAGGTCTTTTACGTCGTGTACGTACGCTAGCTACGAATGGTACCTTCGTTTCGGTTTAGGTTCGGCAGAGCCGCACTGCCGCAGAAAGGCAAGTAGATCGCGAAAATCTGTCTCAAACGTGCCACGAATGTAATGTCGTATACAAGAAGCCAACAATCAAGCATTTGAAAGCTACAAGACAGCGGTAGCGAAATATTTACTACGCAATGAACCCGGTTCTCGAATGTTCACGACATCTTCCCTGTTGAAGAACGGGCCACGGAGGCTTCTGGTGAAGACATCTTTCACGATGTGTCGGTGCATTCGGACAGCCTGCCGCATCCAGCTCCCCAAAGCAACGCCGCCAACGCAGCCCCCCCCCTTCCTGCCTGCCAGTTTTTTCCGCGTGGTGGCGCGAGCGTGGATAAACATGGCGGCGCCCTGGAATTGGCGTGGACACTGGTCTATTCTCCGTGCTGTTCGTTGTGACATACACCGCCCACCTACACCGTGGCTGCAATTTTCTACAGAACTTTCGTTCGTGGACAGCAAAGCTTTTCTGTTGTTGCAGGCCCACGAACGCCCAAGAAAAAAAGGTGGGTGCTGTGAAGGCCATCGATGTCATCTCAGACCGCAAGGAGATTGTTGTCAAAGATCGCTTCAACAAGACCTTCGTCTTCGACAAGGTTTTTCCTCCAGAAGCAAAACAGGTGACGGCCCTTTTTTTTCTTTTCTTTTTCTTAATTTAGTGTTTCATCAGCTTGTCGAGTTCGCGCTGGCCGGGGGTGTGTGCGAGGCACGCATGCAAGCTCCTGGTTTCCGGGGGTAAAGAGAGGAGGGGGCCCAAGGCTTGGGCAAGCACGCCTCAGCGAATAATGCGCTAGCTTTTAGCGGCTTCCAGGTTTGATGGCGAGCATAGTTAAAAATAACGCAGTGTCTAGCGTTACGTCCGACGGAACCGGAAATAAAAATTAAAGTTGCGTCCGACGTAACTTTACCCCAAGGTTTCGAGTTACGTCCGACGGAACCCAATGTGAAATTTAAAGATACGTCCAACGGAACTCGAAATAAATAAGTTACCCACACCCGCCGCCCGTTTCGACTTGGATGAGTTTCATACCGGCGTAGGTCGTGGTACCGGCACGCGTTCGTGTAATTACTACTGCGTGGTGCAGGTTAAAGACCCCATTGGTTAACGGTTGTACCGCACTGGCTACGTTCTCAGCTACAGCTAAGAGATAAGTCACCCGCAGCAGTCTCAGGCTTGCAGCAAGCGTAATGCGGTTTCCATTTTGTTCATGTTTTTTCTTTTCTTTTGCGTGTCGCGTCTAGGAAGAAGTGGTTTCATATCTAAAAACAAATCGAAAAAAACAATCATCTTAACGGAGGAAACAATAGCAGAAAGGAGAGGAAAAAACGAACAAAAAAGCGTATGTAACGGGTATCGAACCTAGAGCGTAGCTTTATTTAGTGACTAATCGAACCCACCTGGCCTGCGCAGCCTCTACATACGAGGAACACACTCCAACCCCCCAACAAGCCTGGAGGCACGAATAGAGTCGTGATTTTGACCGATATATCAACGCTGCATCGGACGTAATGCAGAAGTAAATATATATATTTTTATGTTGACATTGTGTTTCGGTCACAGAACGTAACATTCAATAAGGTTCCGTAGGTTACACAGGCCGCAACTTATTTCCGTCGGACGTAACTCGAAGCCTTAGGGTAAAGTTCCGTCGTACGTAACTTTAATTTTTATTTTGAGTTCCGTCGGACGTAACTTTAATTTTTATTTTGAGTTCCGTCGGACGTAAGTTTAATTTTTATTTGGAGTTACGTCGGACGTAACTTTAATTTTCATTTTGGGTTCCGTCGGACGTAACGCTAGACACTGCGTAAAAATAATGCCGTTTGTCAAAGCTGCGGCATAGCTCTCCGGTAACGTGCCCGCTTTCCACACAGTGGACCCAGGATTAAACAATGACACCGGCAGGAGTGATTCTCAAGCATTTGGTGATATTGACGACAAATGCCCGATTCAATCAACATTTTCTTTTTTTTTTTTTTGCAGCTGTTGTAAAAAAAACGTTGATGACGAAACGTTGCAGGACGGTGGGGAGCCAAAATCCACCACTAAATTGACTAAATGTCGTGAGCTCTTTGTGTCGTGCGTATAGTTATTTCAGGTCGAGGTGCACGACGTCGTAAGTGCCAGGGATGCAGAAGCTCTTATGTTCCTGCATCCTTGGGTTGGGTCAAACATGCGGCTTGCCTGTGACAACACGCTAGAGAAGCACGGGGCCCCGCATTATGCTGGTGGTTGATGTCGCACCACGCAGATGTACTTACCAAGGCATGCTGCTAACTGCCTGTAGAAGCGCTGATATGCACCATATTTTCAACCAAGGCAGCTATCCAGCAAATGTTAGGATCAATATTAAGCTTCTGAAGTTTAAACATGAGGAGAGCATGAGGAACCATATTGAACGCTTTTTTAAAATCCCCAAAAAATGCAGTCGACCCGCTTGCTTTTATCAAATGATAGTGCTAGCTATGTTTGGTAGAATTCCGTTGATTGCGTGGTGCAAGATGACTGAGAGCAGAAACCGTGCTGAGCCGGGGTAAAAAAATAAATTAGTGCTAGTGCTAGGCGATTCATGAGATTGCTGGATTGGGACAACATTTGCAGACTTGCAGTCAAGTGGTAAAGAACCAGGGTTTAAGGATACAGTAAATAGAATGACCAAGTAACAAGAGATAATATCAGCACCAGACTTTAAAATAGTGTTTGGAATATCATCGGGACCAGTTGCTGAACAACTGTTTTATTTTGGTTAGCAATTGAAAAATATGTTGCACATGAAATTGAATAACAATCGCAATCTCTAGAAGATCCTAAAGATGAACCCATCACTCAAAATAAGAGCAGTTTCCCCCTCTCTCTTTCGTGGCGGTGCAGAATAGATGATGCGACGTCAGTGCAATGTGTCATTGTCTCATTGCATTTTTTTTTTCAGCATGTGCACTATTTTTCTCTCCTTTTGTCCTGTTCGTTCCTTGTGTTGCATCTGTATTAAGAATTCATTTAGGGTTGCATCAAATAGACAAATCTCCAATATTGAAAACTGTTTTGTTTCTCACTGTCCTCTCAGATCGATGTCTACCAGGCTGTGATGGGCCCGACAATTTCCGAAGTGATGATGGGCTACAACTGCACGGTGTTTGCGTGAGTACATGTGCGAGACCTCTTGCGTCGGTGCCGCTGACCACACTCCTTGCTTCTGTCGTTGCACAGCTACGGCCAGACCGGGTCAGGCAAGACCTTCACGATGGAAGGGGAGCGCTGCGACACCAACCTCAGCTGGGCCCACGACCCACTGGCCGGCGTGATCCCCCGCACCCTGCACCAGATGTTTGAGGAGCTCACCCTGCAGGAGCTCGAGTTCACCATCAAGGTCTCCTTCCTGGAGCTGTACAACGAGGAGCTGTTTGACCTGCTCAGTGCCACCGAGGACACCACTCGCCTCAAGATCTATGAGGACTCGGCATGCAAGGTGCACGCTTTACGCACGCCGGAGTTGTCCCGCATCTGACGGGTCATTGGTACATGCCTAGGTGCTATGGTGCTATGGTTTCGTTGTAGGGAAATATTTGCGGTTCAAAATTGACCTTTTTTTCCCCTTCACTAAGGCTTTATTGAACGTTCTACTCAAAACTCTGTGGGATGAGGACAGAAGGAAATATTCTGCAGCATTAATAAAATAGAAATTCATAAACTAAATTAACAAAGATGTTTAACATGCAGTGACGAGGTTTCTCAACTTGAGAGGATCCTAGCGTGTCTGACATACTCCATTTCATGATAACTTTGCAAACTGTGGAGGCTGTGAACATTGGAGCGAGGCACGTGACAACACTCCATGTTGGAGGCCGCGGAAACCTCGTTACCGCCACAGCAACAGCGACGTCCGCAACAAAATGTAGTTCTAGACTTTTTTCCTTTAGTAGTGTTGCGGTTGGACACTTTCGACTGTAACACTACACAATACGGAAGATGATATCTTGTTTTTCAACGATACCTATTGCGGATTAGCATTTTCTCGAACATTGTGGCTTTTGAACGATTGCAGCCGTGAAATCTACCGCCTCCGCTCAAAACATTGCTCTGGCATTAACACCCGCCACAGAGTTGCGGGTGTTAGTGAAGGTAGTTTTTAATGAAGGTTCCTATTGAACAGTATGCTTCTCTGCAGAACTGCACCTCTGATTGATTTAGAGAGCTGCGCATTAGCAGTATCTCTAAATCGATGGTTTTCAAACTGTCGAGCCCCCAGGGATCCTCGAGAGCATTCGTTGGGGGTCTACGCCAAATAAAGACTATAAAAAGCCCTCCTATGCCGATCTCTGATGTAGAATCTCCGATGTAGAATACATTGGGGGTCCATTTATGGACGTACAGTAAAACCTCGTTAATTCGGATCTCATCGGACCGGCGAAAATGTCCGAATTATCCGAAAGTCGAAATATCGAAAGGACAAAGAAAACTGCGCAAAAACGTTTCCCTGTGACATACCTTTATTTTTGAGAAGAAATCTGTTATTCCCGCCTGCTTCCTGGACGACACCGGGGCAGAGACGGCAACTTTCCTTAGCGCGGTCGAGTGCTCCACCGCACTCGCACTGTCGGAGCTACGCATCCCGTGCGCTGACGATTTAGCACAGCAAGGCCTCTTCTAGTTTCGGGTGCACCACCGCCCACGACCGCTTTCTTTTCGCGTTGAACTTCTCGCTCTCGAAAGCCCATAGGATATCGGCCTCAATTTTCACGTACGTGGCCAAACTGCTTCTCTTGACGTCGTAACTTTCCATCACTTGTCGAGAGACGCCGTCCTTCAAGGCCCTTAGTATTTCCACTTTCGTCGCTAAATTCTTAGCCTAGTACCGCCAGTACAGCTGCAACGGAAAACGAGTAGCACAACTGACCAATAATCGGAGCGGCAAAATCGCGACACCCGGCACTACTTTTCCCGAGCGCGCCGACAGCGAGAGTGCCAGTCACGTTGCATTTTTACAACGCGGGGGTGGCCGGTTAAAATGGCGGGCTTTAGGATCCCCACGTTGAGGCATGAAATGTGACTGTCACTCTCGCTATCGACGCGCTCGGGAACGATAGCCCCGCGTGTCGCGATTTTGCCATTCCGGTCGTCAGTCACTTGTGCTACCCTTTGCTATGCTTCTGCCGCTTCCATGCCAGGAGAGTAGCGGGTAGCGCACTGAAGCACGGCAATCCAGAGCAAAACTGGTGCGAAACACGGAGAACCGGAAGAGCGGAGAACCATGGGAAAACCGGAAAAACCACGTGTGCACCTCGGATGGATAGCGGTCATACCCTCTGGAACAGATGGTAGCTAGCGCCACCTGCTGAATTCGTCCGAATTAACCATAGCGCGCCGCGTTCCCTCCGAATTAATGAGAGTTTGCTGCCATTGACTAATACATACGTTTGACGGGACCGGATCGGCAGTTCGAATTATCCGAATTAGCGGGGGTTGAATTAACGAGGTTTTACTGTATGCCGAAAAAGTGATTGTAGCTATGCAGTCACCCGAGATGTCCTGGGCTCTGCTGGAGACGAGATGGCCTGTCTGTGCAGGGCTCTCTGATCATCCAGGGCCTGGAGGAGGTGACTGTGCACAGTCGGGAGCAGGTGTTCAGCATCCTGCAGAAAGGGGCGGCCAAGCGGCAGACGGCGGCCACTCTGCTCAACGCCCACTCCTCTCGCAGCCACACAGTCTTCACAGTCACCGTCCACATCCGGGAGAACACGGACGACGGAGAGGAGCTCGTCAAGACCGGCAAGCTTAACCTGGCAGGTCCCTCTTCCTCGCTTTGGGCCGGTTTCCTCACCAAAGTATATATGAACGATTTGATTGTTTGCTGCGAAGGGATGAGTGTCAGTCTCAAAGACCTACAGAATTCTCTTCTGCCAGGAAAAATGGTTTCCTTTTCTCCATTCCCTCTTCTCTCTAAGACTGAGCTACTCCCTGCACAAAGGAAAAGGGTCTCCCTCTTTCTCGAATGGGCATTGAGGGACCTTTTTTGCTGCTCGTCAGCCTTAAAAGGCTGGTTCACATACTTGCGACTGCTTACGACAGGAGAGGCCAAAGGCCGGTTCACACAGCATGATTTCCCTACTTTTTCTTGCGTTACGTACAAGTGGCCGAAACATTAGTCTCTCGAATGTCACCTGCCAGGCTATTTAATATGAAGCAGAGATGTCCCCCTGACTTGTATGCATGCTTTCATGACGTAACATAACTTTAGGTGCTGTGTGAACCGGCCTTGAAAGCAGTTTTTGAAGCAACTGCTTATGACGGTTTCAACCAGCCTTAAGAGTAGTGAATCCTGGTTGCTCTTTAAGGTGGGCGTACGACCTCTGCAGTCAAGATAACCTTCTCTGCGGGGGGAGTCAGGTTCGAGTGAGGTGAACTGTGGAGAGGACATAGGAACAGATGCGAGTGAAAGTGGAAAGCGTGTCTTTAGACAGGATTGGTACTCCCAGTCAAAGCCAGTTTTCACTGGCGTGCTTAGCGAGGAACGCAAGAAGCACCTTTTCGTCGAGCCTGTTTGCTAAAGCAGACAATGGCAGAGCAAAGTGTTATTACCAGGGACTAATAGCTTGACCTCCAAATCTCATTTCGAAAGTCTGAAACGGTGCCCGTGCAGCCCTGGCCACCGCTGGTGGCAGAAAGTGGTGCTAAGGAGTGCCGATCCTAATCAACCTCTGATCGCAGGTCGACCTTGCTGGGAGTGAAAACATTGGCCGCTCTGGTGCCATGGACAGGCGTGCTCGCGAGGCTGGTATGGAACCTCTTGGATCCTGTCTGCTATAGTAGCAGTACGATATGATGGCCGGCTAACAACTAGGAAAATTTTGGTTTTCATCTTCCAGGTAGTAATGGGAGGGGTTATTGAATTGCTTATAGGGGGCAGCAATGAATCCGTTAGATGTACATGAAATTAGTATGCACATCTTTTGCAATTAGGTTGGCATCTTTTCATATGTGATGGGAGATGCTTCAACTGCGTAAGGCTATCTGACCCGCAGCTTCCAATAGCGTATCCAGTTCCTGCGCTCGACACGTTTCTTTATGAAGTTGTGAAGGCCTGAAAATCCACTTTGTGACTGCAGTACACTTTTTGTGCTTCCCACTTATTTTGTTCCTTTTGCAGGAAACATCAACCAGTCTCTCCTGACTCTCGGCAGAGTCATCACCGCTTTGGTCGACAAGGCACCTCATGTCCCATATAGGTGCGACAGTCTACATACTCCAAGCATGTTTGTCTCTACCATTAGTCGTGCTTCGTTGTTGGCACACCCAATTCCTTCCTCGCGGGGCCTTGGCAGTTTTACCACCAGCAATTGCTCCGCATTCATTGGGCTGCAGTGGTGCTCAACTTTTGTTGGCACTTTTGGCTTGCATGATAAGGCAATTAATGCAAAGGTGCAAGCAAGCTGGAAAAGAATGATCCCTGGAGTTGGGGGAAACACAAATCTGTCCTTTGTTCCCCTTCTCCAGGGACTTTTATCATTTGGCTTGCACTAGTCTGCGGGCTATAATCCGCAGGCTGTGCGTACTATCTATACGTGCGGACTATGCAGGAATTTTATTTTTCAAGATTGTTCGTACGACAAGTGACGGATTTTGTAAATGGGAGTATGTTGATGATGATGAGTTACTGATTATAGTAACTTGTAGATATTTCCGACTAGTAGTTGAAAGCCGGGACTGCAGCGTTTCTTATCCCATTTTTTGTGTGTGCAGGGAGAGCAAGCTGACCCGGCTGCTAAAAGATTCGCTGGGGGGCCGCACCAAGACCTCCATCATCGCCACCATCTCTCCCGACATGTGCAACCTGGAAGAGACCCTCAACACCCTGGACTACGCCCACAGGGCCAAGAGCATCACCAACCGGCCAGAGGTCAACCAGAAGATGCCCAAGAGGGCCCTCATCAAGGCCAGTCTCTTTTCTTAGCCACTTTTTCCTGTCGGGCACTGTAATGAGACCATTATTGTATAAACCCATAACACCCAGCCAAAATGAAGAGATAAATGAGGAAACATTTGGGGTGGACGATCTTCGGCAATGCAACGGCATAATTCTATAGAAAATTACTGGTAAACACTGGGCCACCCGCCACAAACCCCGCAAAACGGCAACTCTTATTGCAAATCGCAGATGCAGTTTAGAGAAGCTAATTTTAGCAAATGCCGTTTTACCTACTCCAGTTTACCGAATCCCTTTATAGAGAAACCCAGTGTGGAGAAAATGGCGATAAGTCCCTTTTAGCGAATACGGCCGCCGCAAAGCGGCGTGTATGGGTGGGCCTAGTAGGTTAGCATTTTTGTAATTGGCCACCGCAGACTATCGCCACAAAGCGGCATAAATAGGGGTGGGGGCTGGGTGGGCAGCAAGCGTCCCACTGATACATGTGGAAAGTAGGGATCTTTTATTCTTTCAACAGTCTCCTTTTCCATAAATGGCATTTCTTAAAGAGGCTCCACTTTTTCTAAACTGAGCTTCGATAAAATGTGCCCGTTCCCTAAAACGTGTTTCCATAGAATGGCGTATACTAAACTCACTCGCAGACATGAGAAATTTGTTTCACGGTGCGGTAAACACGCTAGAACTTGCTAAAACTCTTGTCTCTCAGTGGAATCTCCTCAGTGGGAACTTTGATAGGAGGGTGAAACTTTGTGCAAGTCTTTTTTGTTCCCGACGTCCTCAAGGGGCAACCTTTCAAGGAAGGCGTGCCCCTGTTTGACTAGGGGAAACTGTAATGTTGAAAAAAACGTCTTGGCTACCAGTGAGCTTTGGAGAGATGGGAATCTTTAGCATCCCACACATGCACTTCTACACTTGCATGTTCGTTTGTGGGGTGCACTCTTTTCAAATTCTCTTTATTGTGCGACTTCAGGACTACACCGAAGAGATCGAGTGGCTGCGTCGAGAGCTCGCCGTAGCACGGGACGAGAACGGCATATTTGTGGATCCCGAGAACTACAGGTGGGCTAGCCGTGTGTTGTACTTCCCGTCATCACGTTTCAAGCACGAACTTGTGTCTAACGAGCACGTTTTTTCCTTCTCAAGCGCCATGGAGCGTCTGCTGACCTGCCAGTCCGAGAACATACTTGCCAAGGAGGCCCAGATTGAAGACCTCTCTCAGCAGCTGGCACACGTGCGTACTCCTCCTTTTCTGTTCCCTTCGTATCATCTGACCTGTTAGGCACAAAGAAGGGTGCACGTTTTCCTGTGCGGCTTTGCTGATCTTGTTTAGATGTTGGCATCGTGGGTAGAGTCACAGATCATGTTTCCTCAACTGCATATAGGCAGAACACTTTGTGACTCAAATAGAGCAAGATTGGGAATCTAGGACCCTGACAAAGAATGCAGTTGAACAAATGCCAAGGCAATATAAAAAAGTTGCCCATGAAAAAACTTTATTATAGTATACTCTTGTTTCCACAAATGTGCTGACTCACATGCAAAGTACCAAACGAAGCGTGGACCAGAGTCATTAGTGGTGCATAATCAATCAACGGTGTGAGCAAAACAATTGTATGCATGGGCCGTGCCGCTTCCTCCGCCACACGGCACATTCTGATTTGACTCTGTCCAAATATTTTGTTAGTGTGCAACCTTGTGTCTAGATGGCGCTACACGACTACTCCGTTTATTTTTAAGCTGAGTCCGTAGCCAAAGCTACAAGTGCGAGCTCGTGCTACTTGCTTTGAGACTTGTATTTCTGGCGCGAGTGCTCACTTTGTGGAACAACTTTTCAAAGCGGCGGCCTCATGCTCTCGTGCTTGTGCATTGGCTGCAGTCTCAGCTTAAAGGGCCCATGAAACGAATTTTGGGCTGGGATGAATGACTTTTGATTGGGATTTTACTAATAGCATATCGTTTAGCGGGCCAAAAGAAAGAATAGCATATCGTTTAGCGGACTATTTCGTACCTCCTTCCCTTCAAGAGCTCTCAGCCTTTTCACTGCGATGAGTGCGTCGCTTCACTAAAGCGAGTCACCGGGCCCAAACGCACGTCGCACGACACCGGATCTCACTTATTCTCTTCACCCCTAAGCTGACAGTGCAGTGGAAGCTAGTACGCGCTTGCCGGACCGATCAGCCGCCTCCCTTTCATCACCTGACCTCGTTCTTTTCGCGTGGGTATGCGCGAAGAGCGTGATCATGTGGCAAAAGTGTGGCTGGCCCAACGAGCACGTAGCTTCCACAGTACTGTCAGCTTAGGGGTGAACGGAGTGGGGAAAGCAACTTTTGTCGAGTTTTGAGCGACGGGCTTATCTTCCAGGAGGAGAATGTCTATGTTGGGGTGCACAAACGAGGGTCCGAACAAGATGGGACTCCCTCCTTTCAGTCTTCTCGAACTGCTTGGTAGAATGCGCGATTTGTGAGTTGAGGAGGAAAGCTACAGGAGCACAGTTGTTTCATGACCTCCTTAGGGTGAACGGAGTATACATTGTTGTGTGCAGGCTTTCTATGCTCCAACAGTTTTGTAGTGCCGTCTAGACACAAGGCTGCATACTAATAAATGATTTCAGCCCAAAACAGAATGTGCAGCCCGGCGGCAGTGATTTGTTCCCTACGCGCGTATTTTGAGAGTGACAATTTTTGTAAAATCAATTACTTTTGACCTAGAAAATGCATAATATAGGTCTCTTTGTAAGGCCACACAATTGCTTTGTTAAACAGAAATATTTGTACAAAAGGAATTGATTGTAGTAGTCGCATTGAACGGGCATTTTCTTTGAGGCATTCATTGTAAAGGCATTTCAAGTTCTATGACTGACCGCTTTGAACGCCTATTTTTCTCACTTGGACTTTACTAAAGCCAGTGAGAATCCCACACAGTTTCCAGTTCCCTGAGCTGAACAAATTTCTTGACCGTTTCTAAGTGAGGTGCCCTTCCAGGTTGAGCACTATTTTAGCGGAACTGAGTCGCCCACTGATGGATCACTGTGTCAAACACTTTCTTGGACGTATTCTTTACAAGGTCCGTTCTGCTCTAATGCAGTAATGCAGAGACCAGGAGGGCTGGCTCAGCTATCAGTCGAAAGGGACAAGCGAATATACAACTTTCAATGTAGAGCATTGCGCCGCAGTGGAATTCTCTCGGAAGATGTATGTGGTCTGGTTAGCTCGGGCGTAAATTGGGCCATCTTGGGAAATCGGACACCGCCTGCAGTTGGTTGCACAGCCGCTCCAACGTTGGAAGAAAGGGGGGTGGTTCGAGCGTCCCTAGCCTGATACAGACTGAAAAGGTTTCAAGCCAGGATTGGGGTTGTGAGCTAGTCTGGGTGCACTGGTGGTTCTATAGTGTCCCCCAAAATAATATACAGCATATTTTTTGTATACGCATCACCGAATACTCATTCTGTCCAACAACTAGATGCCAAAATTTCACAACTTGCCATTATCTTATTCAAAAGTTGTGATTTTAGGAATATATCAATATGAGAATGGGGGGCCCTTTCTTGGTGATGCATAGAATTGTTGGTACGCAAGAAAAAAAAGTTGCAACTTCCCATGGAAACATTTATATACTGTAAACGACTAAATTTTCGCAAGGACCTAATTTTCGCGGATTTCGCGAATCTCCTAAAAACGCGAAAAATACATCCCGCGAACAATTCGGGCAATATGTGAATGCTACGGAAGCTACACTCAATTCGCAAAAATTAGAACCCGCAAATAATTTCAAATGTTCAGCTTTGGCCCGATTCGCGAAAATTTGAGCCCGTGAAAATTATGTCGTTTACAGTATATACTCTTGTTTGTGTATATATATGGTTGGTACCCAAGAAGTTGGTAAGCATTTCATTGGTGCACTCTCTTGTTGTCTAGCTCGAGCAAGAGGTCGCAGCAAAGACAGAGGCCCTGCAGAACACGCTGGTGGACCTTCATCACACGAAGGAGAACCTTGGTGCCACAAAGCAGGTTTGCCAGAGCTTTTAAGTAAATGCGATTAGTTGCAATTTGAGTAACAAATCACGACCCCAAGTTACAATGTTATTCCTGTAACATTAATACCGTATATGCACGGGCACCCTTAACCGCAGCTACGCTGAGCCAGTTGCTACACTATGCTTGCGGACAGCATTCTGTGGCTATGCGGTCAAAGCTATGGGTGCACTTGTGCATCTTGCCCTGCATGCGCACTTCTTTGCGTCTTCTGAAATAGCTGTCCAAGAGTATAGTGTGCTAACTGTGGTGAAGCCTAACAGCAGGGTGACTTTAACTGTGGCTAATGCAGTGATGTGATTGCTGCGCCAATTGTGCCAAACTGCACCAAGGGGTTAACCCTGCTACATCCTGCTACATTTTTCCAAAATATGGATAATGTGCGCCAAGCCTGCGCCAAGGAACCAGTTTTCGTCTCCTTTGAAAACCAAAACTAAACTGAGTACCGTAATTGAGCACACCTGAGCTAGGTGGCGCAAGCAGCCGTCCGACACAAAGTACCCTGCATCAATCGTTCATATGGTCTTGCATGGTTTTTCCCGCCGTCTCTCGTCTTTTTAAAAAAGAAATGTCCACAATAGACGTGTGCGGATGCTCAGACGCTAGCGTGCTAGGTACCAGCCATGCCGTCATGCTGTGAAACGAAACCATGTTTTTGCACGGCGGGTTACTTTATGGGCTGAAGCACTCGCTCCTAAAAGCAACGGCCGTGGCCAGACTATATTTGGTCCCTGCCTGCCAGTCGCAGACGTCTGGGTGTTGCCATCCCCACGTCACTGCGGTTATGGCACTTTCTATACTGAAACTTAAGGACTGCCGCATGTTCATCAACATGCCTGTTCTTGTTTAATAATAATAATAATAATAATAATATTTATTTGCAGACAAAAAATCTGATCCTTGGTGGCGTGCACGGCTGTGCAGAAAGGTTAAAACCCGTACGCGAGTGCGCCTGCCAGCCCGCCACCCAGGATTTAAAAAAAAAAAAAAAAAAGACACACACGCACACATACACCAAATTTGTACACAGGGCCGCAACCCAAAATGTTTTAAAAGAAAAATGAGGGTGAAATGTAGATTGTAAGTTGTCTCCCACGTATACCTAGAAGAACACACACACAAACACACACTATACACACTACACTACACCATTGTTATGACGCCTGCTGCTGTAGGTGCTTTGAAAACAAGCGACACATCGACACAGATTCAGTACGGTCCTGGGGAAGCGGCGAACGTATCCTGAGCGGGGCTGAGATGAAGTCCTCGATGCCGGCTAAGATCGGCGAGGAACTGTGGTGTTTGGTACGCGCTCGAATAAGTTCAGGCTGCCCCGATCTCTTGTTAATCCTTGGGATGGTCGCAAGGTACGTCCCTTTGAGCGAGCCGTCGAGGAGTCGGCAGGTAAGGCCCACCCTGGCGACTCTTCTCCGGTGAGCCAGGGAATGCCATTTGAGAATCTTAAGCCGACTGTCGTAGGGTAACGCAGGGCTGTGTTGGCGAGTAAAGTATGTCCGAGTAGCACGCCGCTGCACGCTTTCCAGGCTGTCAACCAAATTAGTTTGATGTGGGCACCACACCGCACTACAGTACTCGAGATGCGGAAGAACGAGCGCGGTGTATAGAACACGGAAGGTGGTAGGACCGCACGCTTTGGAAACTTGTGTCACGAATCCCAAAAGACGTCGGGCTTTGGCAACAGCATTGGCAACGTGCAGAGAGAATTTTAAGTCAGGGGTGAACGTCACACCCAGAATTGGTAATGATGTGACCGATGTAAGAGGTATTGCAGACACGGTGTACAAAGGGGCTCCTGAGCTGCGGCTGTGACTGACCCGCATGACTGCACACTTGGATGGGTTAAGAAGAAGGCAGTTTGAGTCGGACCACTGCTGCACTATAGACAGGTTCCGCTGAAGGTTGGGACAGCTTGCGTGAGGTGTAGTTTGTGCAAGCAGAGTGATGTCGTCAGCATATTGGACTATCTGCGTGTCGATAGATTGGGAAAGATCGTTGGTGTACGTGGAGAACAGAGTAGGGCCAAGGACGGATCCCTGAGGTACCCCTGCTGAGACGGCGAAGCTCTCGGAACGGGATCCTTGGAAGAGGACCTGGTGTGTGCGGCCAGTAAGGAACCGAGCTAACCACCGAAGCAGAGGACCGCGGACGCCTACCCTTCCTAGTTTCCGAAGGAGTATAGCATGGTTCAGCGTGTCAAACGCATTGCTAAAATCCAGTTGCACCATATCGGTCGAAATACCACGGTCAAGGTTGTCACTGACGTAGTGCATGATCGTAGCCAGTGCTGTTTCACAGCTCCTGTTCTTCCTGAAGCCGTGCTGTGTGGGAGAAAGGATGTTGTTTTCCTCGTAGAATTCAAGCAGTTTACTGTTGATCATGCGCTCAAACGTCCGACACAGTATAGAGGTGATGGACACCGGGCGGTAGTTGCATGCAGAGTGTGTTGATTTTCCTCTGCCCTTGTGAATGGGGGAGATGAAAGCTCGCTTCCATGTGTCCGGAACAAAAGCATTGTCTGCAAATGATTGCAGCATGTTCAGCAGGGGATGCGAGATGAGAGGGTAAAGCAGCTTGAGGAAAGTGGGAGCAAGGTGGTCAGGTCCAACGGAGCGTGATGACTTGAGGCGTTCGATGGCACTTTGTAGATCGTCAGGAGAAAACTGAATGGTGGAAAGGACAGTGGTGGGGCAGATGGTGCTTTCTTCCACTTCATCAACAAGCGTGTCTACATCGAGGTCACCTGAGTGGCTACGGTAGACCGACGAGAACTGTGTGGCGAAGAGTTGGGCAATATCTCGGGGAGCCGTTACGCGGCGATCACCGGATAGGAGGCACGGTTTGTGAGGGGTGGACCGCTGTCGACTAATGAATGCCCAAAACAGCTGAGGATCGTCCTTGATCTTTCCGGCGATGATGCGTGAATAGTTGGTAAATGCAACGTAAATTGCGGTTTTCAGACGCCTTTGGAGCTGCTTAGCTTCTTGGAATAAGACAGGACAGTGCATGCGGGCAGCTTTTTTAAACAGAGTCCGCTTCCTACGGGCCATCTTCAGTAAATCAGTGGTCATCCATGGGGACCGCTTTCGCCGCGCTGAACTAGAGGTGCTTGGAACGCACTCTTGCTGAATAGCGGCGACAAGGTCGCACCAGAGGTCATAGTTTGATACGCAGTCAGACCCTGAGGTGGTGATACACCACGGAACAAGGTGGGCCAGTTGGGACATATGGGCGTGATCTGTGTTGGCATAATTCCAGAAAGTTCGGGCGATCCGTCCCGTGCGGGGCAGCGTGATGAAGTATGTCAGCTCAATTGCGGAGTGGTCACTTCCGGTGAGGCCTGGAATGACATCGCAAGCCCCAACTTTCACAATGTCTGAAACGAACGCCAAGTCAAGGAAGCTAGTATTGCCGTCGTTTGACGTGTGTGTAGGTGCCCGACATACCTGGTAGAGTCCGGCGGAAGACATTGCGTCAAGAAGAAGGTCATCGACTCGGTCGCCAGGAACTGCCTCATCATGACCCCACCAGACGATATGAGCGTTGAAGTCGCCCATTATCAGGATGTCTTTGTACGTCTTTTTCGCTGCACGGGTCATTGAAGCGTCAAGGTGTTTGTACGCAGATTCTTTGTTGTGAGGTGGACAATAAACGCAGCCGAGAAGTATCGTACCGCGTGGCAGCAATAGTTCGAGAAACAGCGCTTCAAGTTCAGGGTGTTCCAAATCATCGCGGCGTATCGCTCTGAGTCCTGAAGGGACAGCGATTAATATACCTCCTCCTCTGCTCCGTCGGTCTTTGCGGAATACAGCGTGCGACGAAAGGTCAAAAAGCTCACCGTCATTCACGCCTGGGTCGAGCCAGGACTCCGTGAGCAGTACTACCGCGTTAGGCGGCAATGCCGCCACCGTCATGCGCAGGTCGGTAACCTTGTTTTTCACACTGCGGCAGTTGGTATACCAAAGTGTGAGGCTCTTGTTGGTGCCGTATGAGGCAGGCCCAACAGCTTTGGTAGGGCGAGTAGCTTTACAGGGGACGGAGCTTCCGGGGGCGCACACTGTAGATGCGCTTGCTACATGGAGGGACGGTTCCGAAAAAAGGTCATCGTCAAAGACAGGGAAAGAGCACGCGATGCAGTGCCACTGATCGGAAGATTTGCCGAGCTTGCGGTACTGCGGCAGAGTCGTATAAACGCATGATCGATGACACCAGTGATCACAGGAATCGCAGCGTAGGGCAGCTTGGTTGTCGCGAATTCGCCTGTCACAGCGCCGGCAGACCTCCACAGGACCAGGGTTCGGTGCAACGTCACCACTGATGACCAGCGATGGACGAGCCACGATCGACGGCGGCGATGGTGCCGCGGAGGAACACAGTAGAAGAAGAATGACCCACCGAGCACGTATATGACGTCCAGTTGTTCTGTAGCCAGGTGTGGCCGTTAGGCCTGACTGGCTGGAGAGAACGCAAGACCCTTGCACAGCCGAGGAAATATCAGGACCTTGGGAGACCGGCTGGCTATCACCAGTAAGGCGTCTTAGGAACTGCAGAAGGATGACGCTGCAGATGAAAGGCACTAAGCACGCGGCACCGCGAAAATGCGGACCTTGGTGCCGGTGCGACAACTCGGTGGCCATCTTCTTCTTCTTCTTGTAGCAGCGTTTAATACGCTGCTACAAACATCCTCAAAGACTGCTGTGTCGTAGTATTGATTACCTAGGTTTCTCTCGGTAGGCTTTCTTTCGAGACGGACCTCGGTACGTGAAAAACTGCCTCGAAAGAAAGTTGGTGAAGAGAAGTGAGCTAAAGCAAAAAAGGCAATGTCTGCACGCTGAACCCGCACAGCGTGCTTGTTTGTTTCGAGTTCAGTCGTTGCACTCAAGAACTGTTTGACCCTGGCTGATGTCTTGCATCGATGTGCTCAGGTTTTTTTTTTTTTTGTGTGCTTAGCTTGTACCTCGCCTGCCGGCCTGGCAAGCATATGCCGCTGGACTGTTTTTGGTCGTATGGCATGGTTTCGAACGAACAGCCATCTCCGCTCTCGCAGTTTCGCACTGCACGGCAGTAGTTACGTGTTTCATCAGTTGGAGGCTGCTTCCATTTACAGTATATTACTAGTCAATCTAATGTTGCGATTACTAAGCTGGTCATTTTCAAATAAATCTTAATATGTGTAGTCTTATTTACCTATAGCGAGTACATATATGTGTATCATTTAACTACATTTAGATGCTCAGTCCACTGACGTCGGGCTGGCGATACCAGCTTCTAGGAGCGGCTTGATGGCCGTTGGATATAACATATACTAAATAACTAATGTGAAAATCAGACTAAAACAAAATAAAAAATGCTGAGGTTTTGCAGCAGGGCCAAAAAAAAACAACAACCTTGATTGTCTTGCTGTAGCCTTTAATGCGTACATTAGCTATTTTAATAAGTTGGATCGGTTGGTATCGTCGTTTGGACGTCTGTGGACTGAACGTCGAATTCTTGTTTTGGGGCGCCGCCACACCCTCTATACACCCTCTATTTCTTAGAGTGTGGCGTTTCAGTTACCTGCTGAAAGACTCCCAAGTGGTCTATCTTGACTATAATTGGTTTATTGCGGCGAGCAATGTGTGCTTCGTTTGTCCACCACTTGAAATGAATATTTTTATTTTTCTAAGAATATCTGCTCCAAAAGCCACTTGTGCTGCTCCAAAACACTCTTTTGGCTGCTCCAAAATGTGCTTCAAAACGGCTTAGGCCAATCGCATCACTGCTAATGCTTCCCGTGTAATGAGTGAATAAGTGCGGTATAGTTAGCAGCAACTGCTAACCATGTTCAATGTAATTGCAGTTTAGGATGCCAGTTGGGCACCCTCAAAAGCCTCCGAAAAGAAAATTTTTTTTTTTTAAGTCTGGTTGAGACACGCGTGTCAAAAAATTAATTCTACACAAAATAAAAACATTTTTAGAGCAATATTGAAGGCCCGAGACACGGTTTAGTCTGCAGTCACCTCCTTTCCACTTGTTTTCTCTCTCGGCATTTCGGGCGTGTGGAGGAGAGAGCGACCGGCTTCGCCTTCACGACCGACATGGTCATTCCAGAATGACCCGCGACGTCATAAACTTTGCGCGCATAATTTCAAATAAGTCTCTCGCCGTCAATATTGCTCTAAATTTTTTTCTTTTTTTTTTTTGCGAAGAATTTGTTTTTTGACATGCATGTTGATGTTGAGAACATTTCTGCCAAATTTCGTTAACCTGGGTGAAGTACAAAAAAAAAAAAAAATTGCAAATGTTCAAAGATGAAAATGGACGTGTCTGCCTAGAAAAACTAGTTTTGAAATTACTTATAAATTTGTCATCTTTTTGTGTTATATTGCTTTAGGACAGTTCAGAGCAGATAGGTATGAAGCTATATTTATGTCATCTTTCATGACAAAAAAGCCACATAAACAGAAATACTGTTTTTTCGATTTCCATCCTTTGTCCAATATTTTTTGTTATTGAGTATAAAAAATGACAACAATAAAAAAATACAAGCTCATAGCTATCTTCCCCTTCCCTTCAAATTTCATCCTAGAAAAACTTGTGAAAAGGAATCCAAGGTAATAACGTAATAACAAAACAATAGTTTTCCTGAAGTGAAATTTATGCCAAAAAGTGGAATGGAGAAAAATGCGCTCAAAGTAGTCAAACATCTACCTTTTTGTTCAGCATCGGTGGACCAAAAATAATTTATAAAAACATTAACTAGGCAGTGTAAACTAATGAAGCTTTCAAGGAATACTCTAGAGATGTTGGTGGATGTAAATATGCATGACAGTTTCGAAATCAACTTTTTTTGCTTGCACAAATTGTTTTTTCTGGGTAGCGTCCCCCCCTTAAAGTTACGTCTGACCTCTGTCACACTTAAATGAGGTTAAGGGTGCTTGTGTAACTTGGTAACTTTAAATTTAGTTAGGTAATGCCTTGCCCACTCATTTTTTTCTTCAAGAAATGTACAGTGAAATTTTATTTTTAACGAGCTTTTTGCATTAAAATAAGAGGAAATAATTTCTTTGACTTGAGGCTTTATAATATCAGAGTCCCACTTGACACGCAGATGCCAAAGTTAATGGAATGCTTGCAGGATTCAGACAGCTTTCATTGCATCTGTAACTGCCCATCAAACTAACGTCTCATTCCTAATAATAAAAAAGGCGGAATGATTCATTGTCACAAATGCCTGGGCATTAATGCCCTTCAAAAAGGTCTTGCATCTTTTTGTCGGATAAATCACACATCCACACCAAATCCACATTGTTTTAGCATAAACGCTCGCAAGTGACTGGAGCGTCCTTTCTCTGTTGAACAGAAAAAAAAACGAGCAAACTACCTAAGGTAAATGGAGCAACAGGGGCGCTTTTGCCATCTTCCAGAAAGCACGGGAGCAAGCGCTGAAACAGACACAAGAGTCACACTCGTGTTTGGGCTTAATGATCTGTAAGGGGTGGCATGAATGACACTCGTTATTAGTAAGCGAGGGATTAAATAAAGGTTGCCCTTGGCCGGTCTGCCTGACACCTTCTGGGGGTGTTTTGTTTGGGTTTCTCCAGGCGCTGTTGAAGACTGCGGTGGAAAGGGACGAGCAGCAGCACCTAGTACACGTCCAAGCCAAGACCGAAGTTTCGCTCACGGAAACGGCAAAGACTGTGAGGGGACTGCCAACGCTGCACCGCAATTCGTGCTCCTGCCTTTTGTGTATTGCTGTGACAACACACAGTTTTCATGTTCACTGATGTGGACAGCAGACTTCTAAAACTATGGTAGCAAGTTTAGGGTTTTGCAGTCTGCTCGTTTGTTAAAAATGAAATTGTTTCCCTATTCTCTTTTTGGTTGCTGAGTTGCGCCGTGAAGTAATTCGTAGCGAGTGTGCTGTAGCTCTAAGCCTCGTTCGCATCGCTAATGCGTCGTACAAAAGAAAGTCTGCAGACACGTTTGAAGCATACATACATATAGAGCAAATGTGCTTTGAACAAGCTAGACGTGCGTCTACAGTCGATTTTTTTTTTTCACCGTACCTGCATCGAACACCTCTTGCACAATGTGTGAGCAGTGCGGCTCTAGAGTTGTGAGCACATTGCCTCAAGGCGTGACAGTGCAGACTACACTCGGTCTTAACTTGGCCGGGCACTAAAGCCATGGCAAACCTCTAACCGATCAAAGCGATTTCACTATGGTGCCTGGAACGAGTCTCCGACTGGTGCGTTTACTGCGCCCAAAAAAGTAGTCCCTAGATCTCCACCCGATGGTGTCGCACAAGTGTCTGCTGTCACCAGTCACGATCCTGACGGCATCTCAATAGGTGTGGTGGATGTGGCAGACACCTGTTCTGCTGCAGGTCCCTCTCCAGTGTGGCGGCCCACAGAATCTTCAGCAGCCAGAAGTTGGGATGCCGTGACAACAGCGACACTCTCGTTTGGTTGTACTACTCGCAGGTTCTCGTTGGCATTTCTACGACCAACCGCCAGGATCGCGACATGCAACAGCGAGACACTCGGGCTTCTGCGACGTCATTTGTTGCCACTTTGGGACCACTTTTGATCCATGGGCAGCATAGGACGCTAAACACACCAGTCGAAGACACGCTCCAGGCACCATAATTGCACTAAGCATGTGACTGCCGTCCAGAACTAGGACCGCACCCCGACGGAATGTCATCGCGTGCCTAGCTCCGACGCTGCGATTCGACCGCCGGGACCGTAGTTTTTGTCGTCTGCCAAGTTGCACCGAAATGGAGCGTTTCCGGTACGGCAGACGTCCGCAGGAGCCATTCATGCGGCCTTCTCTCGTAGCTGGTGGACGTGGCCAAGACGGCGACGGGGGACATCGACCTTCTGCAGAGGAAGCTGCAGTGCAAGTCGAGCATCGAGACCGCCAATCGGACGAAGCAGCGGGAGGGTGCCGACGCTCTGTTTGCCATCATCGAGGGGAACTCTCGAAGCCGGTTTGCGAGCCAGGAGCAGACCATCGAGAGCATCCGAGGCTCATTCGGCAAGTCTAACTTGGCTGCTGCATTTATTTATTGATATATTTTTGCTGATGTAAATTTAAAAAAACAAAAATGATGCATACGGTGGTCCGATACTATGGAACCGATTCTAGTTTCAAGCTCTAATCTTATCCCTGCAATGCTTTAACGCGTGGGTTCTCAAACTGGGTTCCGCGGAACATGGGTTCTGCAGAGTGCTCGCTTGGATTCTGCAAGCACCCAAGTCAGTCAAGTCAGTCCCTCCCCCCCCCATCGTACACGCACATGTGGACGCGACGATGAGACGCAAGGCTTTCAGCTCAAAACGCGATTTACTATTCATCGAAGTACGCGGGACTCAGCCGCTCAGCCGTGCGGTTGCAAGCAAAGTGCAGCGCGGGGCGAGTGCCGCACTCGCTCGCACCATCAATAAATCGACACAAGTCTAGCTCTCCTGAGAACATACGGCGCCCTCTCTTAACACGAGCGGGAAATGATAGTGCGAGTCCCGCGGGTCCGGCGTCTAGCGGATCCTCCCCTCCGCACCTGTTTCGTGTCTGTGCTACGACTCCTAACAAGTGCATCACCAGCGCGGGCGGTTTAGTAAAGTCCTCGGCACTTTTTAAAGGTTGCTGAGGTTCCCAGAGACCAAAAAGTTTGAGAACCCCTGCTGGCTGATGTATACGTTAGCGACAATAGTGGAATGCCGCTAATGGGTTGGGCACGAACACCGCAAGAGCACTTGTTTTGGGATCGTGTCAATCGCTGCCTTGGCGAGCAATTGGGTAGTTGCTCGTTTGCAGTTTCTGCAATGACGGGCTTGTTGTGGCCACGAGTTGAGGACGCAAATGCTGTTCTTTTTTTCTGTGTGCCTGTTGTTGTGGGGAAAGAAAACCTAATGCCCATTTAGTAGGTTTTGAATGCCGAAGGCTAATGGTTTCACCATTCTGCACGCACGGTGCAGCCCAGCTCGACGAACTGGCCAAGCGTGAGCAGGAAGCGATGGCACTGCTGACGGCCAGGGCCAAGCAGTCCCACCAGAATGCCGCTGCTGCCCAGAGCAGTGCCCTGGCCTCAATCTTGGACGGTGTGCGGGCGGCAGAAGAGCAGCTCGGGACTCGCGCACGGAGCAGTCTGGTATGTGGGTGGCAGTCCCAAAACTGATTAGTCGACTGCTTGGCTCTCGCAAGGGACTCTGTACGACTGTAATTTGTGGCCGTCTCCTTGCAGGCGAGCAACACCGGTTTCCTGGTGCAGCTGTTCCAGGCATCCGTGTCACCGCTTGTGGATGGTGCTCAGCGCAGCCTGCAGGAGATGGGCGACCAGTGCATCTCTCTGGGCGACAAGGTCCGGGGCTGGGTGAGCGAGTCTTGATGGCATCCGTGCATCTTGCTGCAGAGCAACCCAGCGTAACAAGCATCTGCCGTTTGCAACTTGTATTGATGTGCCGCTGCCAGGATCGGGGCATGCGTGGCACATGTTACGTCATCGTAAGGAGGAAATTGAGGATGCGATAAACTAGCCAGTTGTGGATGCGCTCCAGGCCCTGTACAGCAGTTGTACTCTGGAATGTGGAGCAGCGTTTAGTTCCCAGTGCCATCGCTTTCCAGCAAATTAGTTGCCAGCTCGAGGATTTGGACAAAACTAATCCTGGGGTATGTCGTAACAGACACCTTAAGACGGCAAACTTGCCATTGCTTTTTCCTGCTGGACTGGCTCGTTGATGCAAAAGCTTTGACCAGCGGGCACCTCGTTTCTGTAAGTCTAGGTGTGTTAACCGCAACTCGGACTGCAGGCAAGGAAAGGACAATGCGCCTTCCTGGAGGCGGTTCTCTGACGGGTGTCTTTGCCACCTTCAGTGCAGGGATACGAGCACGCGCCTGTCCCAGTTTGAGAGAGACCAGGCTGCCCTGATGAATGCCTGCTGGGAGGACAGCGCTGCCTTGCACAAGCGGTGGCAGGAGGCGTCTCAAGAGGCGCGTCAGCTGGCCACATCCCTGCAGCAGGACGTGCACAGGAGCTCCGTGGTGAGACTGGGAAAGATGCTGGGCGCTAGTTTGAATGCGTGAACTGTCCCATGAAGTCAGCTTCTGAAGCCACGGCACCTTCCCCAGTGAAGTCTGTAGCATACATCTGATGGGTAGGCTCCGACTGGCTGTGCCTACCAATGGGAACGCCAATGGGAACGAGGCTCCCATTGGCTTTCGCACGGTGTAGTTCCACCGGAGCAGTCCTCTCCATGGCGGCGCACGCAGCGGCCCGGCCGCCGGTGAGAGGGAGCAGAGTCTGCACGGCATGCTCCGAAGAGGTTGCACAGCCGAGCTTAGCACGGCGCGACCACTTCATGAGAGCGCGCGCTCGGCCGTCGACCTCGGCAGTAGTGAAACGTGGCCATCCACGCCACTACGCCGCAGACCAACCAAGGAAGCGACATTCGTGCTTTCGGATTCACAACTCGTAAGACATGCTTAGGTGTCCTCGGAATTTTTCATCACTTCTGTTAGGACCTTTTTATTGCGCCTGCCCCTTTGAAACAACTCTCGAAGCACTGTTGGTGGGTAAATTCGTCAATTAAACGATGCACTCATGTACGATGGAACCTTGGTACTAAAGCTGGTTTTGGTTTCTGAAAATAATCGTGCCGTTACCAAACATCAACTTGACCTGATTTCGAGCTCTGTTGCCTGTACCAGCACCTATATTACGAGCATCCTTCAATTTTGCTATGCAAGTATCTTTGTTGCGTGGACCTTCATAATTTGCGAGTCGCCTGCCGTTCTCGCATTTCACCCACCTAAAGTGAAAAAGATGGAGTAGGAAAAAAAAGCCCATTCTTTTTTTTAATACCTTTAACATTTTGTTTTTCATTTTTCATTTATCGTGCTGAAATATAGCATACTGATGTATTTCTCAGTGGTGATTTCAAATATACAATTAGTTTTCAAATAGCTTTACTAAATCCTGAGTTATTAATAAATTTGTAATTTTAATTAGGTCCTCCTTACGGGCCGTTACCATAAAATTGTTCAGAATATATCAGAAATTTTTATAGAATTGCGTTCACCAAGACATGTCTTGTGTGGTGATGCTATTTTAAGCTTGATATACAGCTCTTACATTGGTAGAAAACGTTTGCAATCAAGTTGCACAAAATGGGAGGCTATATCTTTTTGAGACTAATTAATTAAAATTAATGTATGGGCTATAAACCAACAAAAATAGCATCACCGCACAAAACTTGTCTTGGTAAATGCAATTCTTTAAATATTACTGATATATTCTGAAGAATTTTACGCTAACGACCCGTAAGGAGGACCTAATTAAAATGACAAATTTATTGATAACTCAGGATCTAGTAAAGCTACCTGAAAACTAATTGCATATTTGAAATCACCACTGAGAAACACATCAGTATACTAAATTTCAGCACAATAAATGAAAGATAAAAAACGCAAAGTTAAAGACCAGCCTCCCCCCTTAATCAACTGGTTCCCATGGATTTCTGTAACAGCCGACTCTACCGAAAAGTGTTGTGGCCAAAACGGACCACCGTATCTCCTCGCATGAACACTCTTTATTTTCCGAAAAATATTGTATAAACTCGTGTAAGGGCCGCACTATTTTTTCCCCGATTTGAGGGCAAATGTTCGAGGTGCGGCCCATACAGGGATGAAAAAAGAAATCTGTATACACATTTTGAAATGAATGTACATGAGCGTGCTTGGCTGCACTGGTCGGAAACTCCTTCACTCCGGAATCCCGACTCAGTCGTCAGTCAGATTTAACTAGTTTACATACTGCGCAATGCGCATCTTTTTGTTTCTTTTTTTTTTTTGCCGTATTTGATTGCATGCGCGGCAACTTTCGACTTGAATCCCGTACGGCTGTTGAAGTGGTACTTGCCCATAGCTCTGAGATTGCGCGAAAAGGCAGACAAATCGAGACTCCAGACAAATCGCAATGCTCTGATACGAATCGAAGAACAAAAGGAAACCTCCGCAGAGCGTACAGTGGCGTTTGGAAACCTGAGTGCACGCGCGAGCCGAGCCCGCTGAATCCCTATTCCTCGCGCTTGCCACGGAACCTGACATGTCGTTCATCTTTTCTCAATGCCTCGCCGCAACATAAATGCATCCCGACAGTGCGGCCTACCACGATTGAGTTGGACAGCCGTTTTGCCATGCGGGGATACGGATGAGTGGAGAGCAAATATTGGGGATGCGGACGCGTGCCGCTACGTGCTCGGGCGGTGGCTAGCGCCACCTAGCAAAATATATTCATTGAAACGTTGCATTGCAGTCGGCGCGCCTCAAAAACAAAGGGGTGCGGCGCATACACAAATAATTTCTGTAATTTTGTTTGTTGCAATACTTTGTCCTAAATACGGGGGTGCGGCCCTTACACGCGATTATATGGTAGACCCATATTTGGGGGGCGTTCATTATGCGGGGTCAATTTTTTGCATTTGCACACTTTGCATAATGGAGCCTGTATTTTTTTTCTATTTCTTTCCTGTGAAACATTGCTTTGCTTCTGGTTCATTTCTTACCCCCAGAATGCAGAGGTGCATGTAGCCAGCATGCAAAAAATGCTACAGGAATATCTGGAGTCTGTGAGGTCCTGCTCAGTGGACTCTAGAGCCTTGCAGGTGGGGCTCACTTTTACTGTAGTCCACTGTTGGGGGGGGATTTCTTTAGTAATCCTTGTACTTGGACAATGCATTGTTTGCGTCCCTGGTTTTTCAGATGGTTGAGAAAGCCACAGAGTGCGATGGCATCGAGGCGTCGCTGCTTTCGGTGACCTCCCGGTAAGCTTCCATCTGGATTGCTCTGTTCATAATCCAATAAAGAAAAAATCTAAAAATTAAGAAAAAAAACACTATTTGGCACAAGAATTTTTCTGTGCAATGGTTAGAAACAAGGTTGGGGGTGGGAGCAGCTGATATTGCTTCCAGAAACTGAGTTGGGAGCGGCCTTCTGTGCTGGTTTTTGTTTCCTCAAATTTGGATTTCGTGCTGATATTAAGTAGGAATATTGGGAGTAAAGAATGAGAAATTTTCTTGAGGCATCCAACAGAATTGTCATGTCACCAGTCTCTTTATGATGGCTGTTATGGCTCCTCTGTAGCAAGCGCCACGTTGCAGCATGTTTAGTTCCGGACGAAAAAGTAATGCCTTTATGCACACATTCTGGCAATTTTTGGCCCTAAGGCAGCAACTAAGAAAAACCTCAAGACCACACGCAGAGAGTGCACGCTTCAGCATTGAGTGGCATATGTCAGTTTCTTCTAGCAGTTGTGTAGTAGGCGATGCTGATCCCTTACTGCTGCACCAGAGCATGAATTTTTACTCCCAGAAATTTGTATCGGAAACTGGACCTTCACTCCCAGAAATTTGTCCATCTGTCTGACCAATGATGAATTGCCCCACTAAATTGAATTGGTGAATAGTTATGCACCAATTCAGATCCCAGCGCACATTCTAGGTCACGTGGGAAACAGGCGTGTGCTCCAATTCCATCCCCGTCCCCACTGTTGTATTAAGGAAGGGCATAAGCCTAAATTTTAAATCTTTTTTATAAAATTCATTTTTCAAATTTGAGGTTCTTGGTTTTATAACTAATTTTACACCCTTACACTAAATTTGATAACCATACACCAAGTACTGTAAACAAATTAATTTTCGCGAATCTGAATCGCCTGCGATTTGCGATAAATAGGCCCCGCGAACAATTCCGTTAAAATGTAAACACATTAGAATCTATATTGAAATCTCACCGCGTCGCAAAAATTGGAACCCGCGAATTATTTCAAAAATTCAGCTTTGACCTAAATTGCGAAATATTAAGCCCGCAAAAAATAAGTCGTTTACAGTAGCTGCGTTGATATTTTCAACACATTGCAATAAATAATAGAGTTGAATGTTTGAATGCATTTTTCTCAGTTGCACGTTTCGCTGCAATTTTCAGACGAAGGAATCTTTTGTTCAAAAGTAAAAGTATTTACAACAATCAAGATGTTTCTTAAATGAGATTTAGTGGGGAATCTGGCTATCTACGTTATTTTGTTTTAACTTGAGCCCTCATTAAGAACTTTTTCAAAAATAGGCATAGGACAGGTATGCATCTGATTTTGAGGTTCTTCCTTAAATATTTACATTAGAGTTATACAAACAAGATGGCCCCAGGTCCCAAATCCTATTCAAGCAGGCAAAATGGTGCTTAATATCTTCGGCATATACTATAGTCGGATGCAACCTGAGAACAATCTTTTAGCTCCACCCACAAGCGCATTGCGCCCATCTGAAGTGCCTCCGCCGTCGAGAAAGTAGTTGGCTAGCAACGTTGCTTTTTCTTCCTCCAGTAAACGTGTCTTAAACTACTACAATATTTATTTAATTCATTCAGGACGTTTAAATAAGTTAGAATACCTTTTTGTCAACGAAATAGCTGTTTAGTAAAGAAAGTCACGTCCAATGTACCGTCTTCCCAATTCATTTTCTGTCCAAGATACTGTCCAAGATACCTCTCAGCAGTGCTAAGCCTCGCGCCCGCTTCGAAATTTTCGTTGGCGATAGCGTCGCTGGATTCTCACGTTGTCGCGCAAAAACTGCTGCAAACGCAAGCCGATACCATTAAGATTTCGTGGCGTAACCTCGGGCACGTAAAACACGATGCAAAAAAGCAGAATAATTGTCAGGAGAAACTAGCGTCGCGTTGCTAAGGCCAGCAGCCATGTTGAGCTTTTTTTTTTTCAAAAGGATCGCGATTGGTCCACGGAATCGTGACGTCATGAAAACGATTGGCTGGCGTTTCTCGGCGTAGGATTACATTTTCCTCTGAGAGGCATTTCCGGTTTTTTCTTAGCTTGCAACCGACTATAATAGATTTTGTAACGAAGAGTGGCACATCTTCTGCAGGTATTGTCCTAGAGAGCTGAAAGTTTGCACAATACACATGCACCTGATGTTCTATGCCCCCTGCAAATTTCCTCCCTTGACTATACTCAACTTTCTTGGCAATGCAGTGGAAGGTCCCCCTCTCTCATTTTGAGTTTAAAATGGGGAGAGGAGGAGAGCACTAAAAATGGGAGAGGCCTTCCACTGCATTGCCAAGAAAAGTTGTCACACAAGTGAAATCTCTAGCCCTTAAGCCGTGCAAAAGGTGACATGGTTGTATACTTACAGAACAGATTCGTTGGATTTACTTTACATCTCTGGCACAGAAAAGTGTAGGGCAGTCTACTTCCCGTATGTGTATACACCGCCCTACTCTTTTCTGCACCGGGGCAGGAGGTGCAAAGAAATGCAATGAGCCTATTGTAAGAACAAAGATGGCCAACTCTTGCACCCCTTTCGCCCCCGGTGGCACCCCTCCCCTCAAGTCACGGGACGTTCTGTATCAGTATGTTCTCTTTCAATCTCCAGAATGACTGCTTAGTGTCCTCTAAACAAATTTCAATGTTCTATCGAAATACTGCATTCCATGCATTCTGTTTTTTGGCTGGAAAGCCTGCCTCCAGTCATCGGCAATCGCGGCTTTTTTGACGGCAACAAAAAAATAGGAATCATTGGCGGACGGCCAATAAAAATACTATCTTCGTGTTGTTACAGAGAATAATTTACGACACTTGCAGGCCGGCTATTCTTTCTCTGGAGGCTGCCTGTAGATGAGCACATGACGTGTCAAGACTTCCTTAAAGGGCCTCTGACATGCCAAAAAAAAATTTTTTTTTCATGCTAGGCGTTGAAATGGCATATCGGGACATTACAAAAAAATTGTTTCACTATAGAGTTGCATAGTTTTTTTATAAAAAATAGAAATACGAGGCCCAATTCAAAGTTCCCGCCGTGCACTGTGACGTAACAGTGTACCGCAAGGTGTCGGGGCGGTCAGAAGGTAGGCATCGACCTATGTCACTAAAAGTGGGTTCACCGGAAGTCGCGTGAGTTTCACTCCTCGTGCTCTCCGCGACCGTGCCTAAGACTTTTTTATTCTTTTTATTCTGCTCTTCGTACGAGCGATCGTAGAAAATGAAGTTTCAGTTGTTCCACTAGCTCTTTATCCCTGCACCGTTGGTTAGTTTGCGTGCTGTAAAATTTGAGGACGAAGAGTCAGTGGATCGACGTGATGGAGGTCAATGATGAAAGCGTTGAGAGTACAAGCCAGTGTACAAGTGCATGCCATCAGTCCGATGATGCAGGGCTATACTGGGCGCAAAACAAGCTATCAAGTTTTGAAAAAAAAAAAATTTTAGAACGCTCGCAGGAATTGAGATTGCTAGCATGCGACACGCCCGATCGCATTGCTGAAGGTTGAGACACCGAGGTCGTTGAATCATCGGATACTCTCCAGGCTGAAGATGCCTGCCAGTCTAAAGAATACGAACTGGTGAGTGTACCAAGCACAAGTAAACGTCGAGCACAAAGTACGTATTTTGTCTAGAACATGAGTAGAACTTGTTTACTAGGTGCTCATGCGGCCGATGTATGTCTCTCAGAAATGCATGCAGTGTGATCTCTTCTTCAGTTGCTGAAATACCGGGACAGTCCCTCACACAGCACCTTCTAGGCATTGTAGTTGATCACGTCAATTCACAGACTCCGCTTCTTCTACCTTTACAGCAACATTAAGCGATGAAAAACAAATAAAAGAAACCTTGTCTGCTTGGATCGCTCGTGGAGGTGCGGAGAATAACAAAAATATTAAAAAAAATATTACACGCGCTCGCGGTAAGCACGAGGAGGGATACAACTCAGGTGACTTCCGGCGATGCCTCCCTTCTGACCGCCCCGACATCTTGCGGTACACTGTTACGTCACAGTGCACGGCGGGAACTTTGAATTGGGCCTCATATTTCTATTTTTTTATAAAAAAACTACGCAACTCTATAGTGCAACAATTTTTTTGTAATGTCCTGATATGCCATTTTAACGCCTAGCATGAAAAAAAAAATATTTTTTTTGGCGTGTCAGAGTCCCTTTAATGACTACTTCAATACATCATACACTTCCAAAGTCATCTTTAAGAGCAGTAGACACATACAAAGTAAATTTAACTGATGTCTGTTA
Source organism: Ixodes persulcatus (assembly GCA_013358835.2). Taxonomy (NCBI): domain Eukaryota; kingdom Metazoa; phylum Arthropoda; class Arachnida; order Ixodida; family Ixodidae; genus Ixodes; species Ixodes persulcatus. Next base: position 63,928 of record JABSTQ010005653.1, on the reverse strand, counting down.
TATTGTTCATAAAAATTTGCCTTGTTTTCAGCGTCAAAGACGACTCCGCCTCGAATGTCCAGAGCTTGCTGTCTGACTGGACGGCCATTGAAGAGGGTGCCCTGAACAGTACCAGCAGCAGCCTGTCAGAGGCGAGTCTCACTACATCAAAAAGGGCCTCTGTAGTCCGTTGCAACTCAAGAAGGTAGGGCGAGGGTAAGACAGGCCGGGGAGGTGGAAGCACACGGAACGCTGGAGAGGAGGGGAAACCGGAACTCTTTAGCGTTCCGTTTGCTTCCTCCTCCCCAGCCCGTCTTACCCTTGCCCTACCTTCTTGAGTTGCAACGGACTATAGTATGCACTGGCTCTTGTTAAGGAGGGACATGAACCTTTTTTTTCCCAAGAATTCATATTTCAATTTTGAGGTTTTCGGTTTTAGAAACTTGTTGTACTCTGACACTAAATTTGCTAACTATACACCAAATAGTTAGATTGATACACAATATTTTCAACACATAGTGAGGCAGTAACAAAGTAAAGGAGTTCAATGTTCTAATGCATTTTTCTCAGTTCCCTTTTCTGCTGCAAATGTCATACGAAGGAATCTTTCGTTCAAAGGTAAAAGTATTCTGATACCACAATCAAGATGTTTCTGAACTGAAATTTACTGGGGAATCGGGCTATCTGCTTTAGTTCGTTTTAAGTTTAAGTCTTCATTGAGAAACAACTGTATTCAGAAATTGACATGGGATAGGTATGCATCTCATCTTTTGAGTTAATCACTCTTCTTGAATTATTTACATTGGAGTTGTAAAAACTAGATAGCCCAAAGTTCCACCACCTCCGCTTTATATTTTAGCAGTCAGAATGGTTCTTAAGAGCTTCATTTGCATATCATGGATTTCTTCACGAAGAGTGACACATCTTATGCAGGTATGTAAAGTTGTCCTAAAGAGTTTGCACGGTTCACCTACATCAAACATTAAATCTCCCCTGCAAATTTCATTCCGATCACTTGAGTAGATCACAAGTTAACTCTCTAGCCAGTGTCCCCCCTTAAGTAAACTGTGTCGCATTTGCCTAATCTTTCCAGGGACATGTTTATACTTTGGCTAACTGGTTGGTAACCACTTGACATGTCCTGCCCAGGTTGCCGCCTCTTACGAGAAGCTGTTGAGTGTCCAGCAGCATCTTCACCAAGAGATCTCCGATGGAGTTGCATCTTTGACCCAGGTGCTTGCTCTTTTTCTCGCACGTCTTCCCAAATCTGGTTTGAAGAAGCTTTCTGCACAAACACAGTGGGCACTTGAGTCTACTCAAAGTGATTTTCGTAGACTCGTGAAATGCGCAACTCTCGGATTCGTTTAATCGAGGTGGAGAAATCACAGTGTTGCAGGGAAACTAATATTGAATAATTCAGGTCCTACTTATCATTAAAAAATGAAATGTATATTTAATCTCGCAAATAAGCTCGAGTGTGGAGAACAGGTACATTCTTCTCCATCACATGGCCGTTAAATTTAGCAAGTGTGCGATTCAGCAGTAGCCGAAAAAGTAGGGCTTACCTCTCTACCACCATCTTCAGTTCTCAAAAGAAGACAGCTGGAAAGAATAGTCATCATTTCTGAAGCTGTTGAGGAGTTACGCGAGTCGGAAGAATCGATCTGGAGTCGCTTGGACACCTTACGTAGATATTGCTGGAAGCCAGCAGCTGACGCATACAGCCCACCTCTTTCTTGAGAGTTGGAGCAGTCGCGTTTTTGCCTCGGCAGCCCCTGTCGCAGCAACACAGCGACCAGGAGGCGATGCGACGGGCCCTGGTGGACGAGGCGGCGGAACGAGCGTCGCGAGGAGCGGCCGCCGTGGACGCGCTCCTCCGAGAAGCGGACGCAGTCGTGGACGACCTCCGGGAGCGGGTGTGCGACCACGCCGACCGCGCGGAAGCCCTGTGCCGGGAGGGTGGCGCCCAGGCCAACGAAGTACGGGCCACTGCAGCCAGCCTGGACGTGGAGACGAGGGGCAACGTCGCCAAGTTCCGAGGCGCCGTGACACGCTTCTTCGAGAGCGACCTCCAGGAGTATCGGCCCACAGGTATGCGCATTTCTGCCCCATTTTAGAGCGTCGGGTGGATGCACGCGCAAGCATCCTCACCAGGTGGCGCCGTGGCGGCAGGGTCGGACTAGAGCCTAGATTTAAGATGTGGAGCAACTTGTACCACGGAGAGCATTTGCAATTAATGGTGGACGCTTCCCGTGCAAATTGGTTGGGATAATGGGGAAGTTGATTTTCCCTACTGTCCCAAAGTTGTCTGCCCTCTCCCCTTTACAGGGGCTAAACGAGTCGGACAGGGGGGTCGGCCAAGTGTGGCAGGGCAGCCCCAAAAAGTACGGGGAAAAGGCTTGCGCCTATGTCAGCTGCGTAAACCATGCCACTTCTATTCGAGGAACGGAGGGAACCACTAGTTTTTCCTTTGGAAAAAACTGTTAAACCTGTGGGTTTTTTTGGTGTTGGTTTTTCGTTAGAGCCTACCAACTGTAGCAAGTTCATACAGTTGGATCTCGTTATTTCAAACTCGAGGGGGACCGAAAGTTTCCTTGAATGAAGCAAAGTTTGAATTACTGGGAGTTTCCTCCCATGAAGATGCATAGGATGGGACCTGCATTTTAGTTTGAATTATCCGCAAGTTTGAATTAACCCATTCGCTACCAAAGCTGGCAAATCGCCGGGCGTACTGTCAGGGGCCATATTGCTAAAGCCGGCAATTCGCCGGGCTGCATGAATTTCTGTTTTAAGGAGGTATTCATAGATGGCGCGTTACATAGACTTGGGGTAGTGTAGTTGGATACATTGCCAACAGACGCCTAGGGTCGTTTCGTTTGCTGTATTTGTTTGAGCTTATTTTTTTTCTTGTCGTCTTTCCCGCTCAATTCCTGCCTACTTGGAGACGATGGCAGCGTCCAGTGTACGGTGTGGCTTTTTTGACGATGAAGTCGTAGATATCCTCTTGGACAGTGATGACGAGACGTCTGGTGAGGATAGTAAGTTTTCGGAGCCTTCTGTTGACTATGGGAGCAATTCCGACAGCAGTTTTGAGTCCGAATCACGGCAAGAGCGCACTGGTTACACGACGCCTAAGCGAACGAGGATGGAGTGCTTCGAGATCTTTCATATAAGGAAGAATCTGCGAGGGCCTATTGATTTCAAGACTTGGACAAATCACTTGAGCGTGGAAATAAACATGTTTTCTTGTTTTCTGCACGGAGTTTTATTGTAAAAGCTCGTTATACAAGCAAAACAGTCACGCCTAGTGTGGCCCTGTTTTAGGGGAAAAATGTGCGGCACGGACAGAGGGCAGCGTGCGCTGCACGCGGTAGCGAATGGGTTAATTGAGTTTGAATTAACGAGATTCGACCGTAGTTGTACTGAGTCTATGGCAGGGGTTACCTAACTGCCATGTGAAGGGGGAAGCAGCAGCATTGTCTGTTTGTGCACAGTGTCGCCACTGTTGTTACTTTTCTGCCACACCTAGCACTATCTCAATTCATCAGTAATGCTCTGCGAGAAGCCATTTTTTTACGATCCTTGACGATTTTTCAATGTGGCTTTCGCAAAGCAAGCCGGTTTGAAAATTTTAGTTTCTTCTACAGACGTCTGTTGTAACGAGAATCAGTGTTCCAGTGGCAAGCCTTGCGTTTGCATCGCCACAATTTTGAGAAGCCCCTTTTTCTTTTTTTTTCTTTTTTGAAAGTGTGCAATGTATTTACTCGCATAATGAACACCTTTTTCCCAAAAAATCAACCCATGTTTGTGGGGTGCGTTCATTATGGGGGTAAAATTTTTGCACTTACACACCTTCTGCAAATCTCGTTTTAGCTGCCAATATGATACGGCAGGGTACTGTGGCACGTCTCCACTGACAGAGGCACACCCACGGCTAGTCATGGAGGTGCCACAGTAACCACGCTCTATAAATTGCAAACCTTTCTTGGGGCACTCTCGGCTTGCCTTTTGTCGAAAGAAGCGCCCTGCGAAGCTCGCCGAGCACAAAGAGCAGCGTGATCGTTCTTAGGCTTAACTACTTTCATGATTTCACCGTTCGAAAGAGGACCACAGTCAATGGCGCGTTTTTGACATTGATTCATCCGATCTGCGAAACATGTCCAGAGCTGGGCAATATGTGCTCGGTTTCACTGTTAATCACTTCCACAACTGCTTCGCTTGGCTTGGCCGAACCACTTCGCGGCAAAAAAAAAATTGGCTTGGTGGGCTTTGTAGCTAGCCGAATTGGATGCTGTTGGAGACTTGCGGGGCTGAAAATTGGAAGTGCGTTCATTGTGCGAGAAGAAAAAAAGTAGAAAGATTGACACCTGTTGTGGGGGGGTGCTCTGATTATGCGAGTAAATACGGTACTTGCTGTTTATCTCCGCCGCCCCTGCGTGCAGGCTGCACCCCCCAGCGCAAGGAGTACCCCTTCCCGACGGCCCTGCCCCAGACCTCTCCCCACGACGTCATCCTGCGGCGCCTGCGGTCTGCTGCGCTGGGCATGGAGGCGGCCGTGCGTCTGCCCCTGCCAGACGGGGAGGACATCGAGGTAGGCTCTCTGCCGCCAGTCTATCTTCTGACCTTACCGGGCACATTCGGTCAAAAAAGAAAAAACTGGCCGCCTTTTGTTTTCGTAAAAGGCAGTGTTCTTATGTTCCCCATGCAATAAACCCCTGGCAAGCGCAACAAAGAGGATTATTGTTCTCGAAGTGATTATCTTTTCCTTGCTTGTTGCACTAAAAGGGGATGTGGGGACTAACTTGCAGAAAATGTAGGGAAAGATGTTTTTACAGAAAGTCAAATTTCCCATTTAGAGTGGTTCCCTTTGCGATCTCGAATTTCTTTATGCTGAAGCCTATTTCTAAGTACTATTAACACTAGCCAAAAAGCCTAATATCTGAACCTGATTTAAACGACATTTACAGGGCTTGTTTCTGTTGATGTTGAAAACATTATTGCAAATGTTCAAAGATGAAAGTGGGAGTGTCTGCATAGGAAAACTATAGTTTTGAAATTACTTATACATTTGTTGTTTTCATGTGTTATATTGCTTTAGGACAGTTCAGAACGGATAGCTATATTTCGATATTATACCATCTTTTATGACAAAAAAGCCACATAAGCACAAATAGTTTTTTAGATATCCATCCTTTGTCCAAAATTTTAGTTTTTGAGCATGAAAATTTACAAAAATAAAAAATACAAGCTCATAGTTATCTCCCTCTTAAAATTTCACCCCAGAAAGTCTCCTAAAAATGAATCCAAGTTACGTAATAACAATTTTCCTAAAGTGAAATTTATGCCAAAAAGTGGAATGAAGAAAAATGCATTCAAAGTGCTCCAACCTCTACCTTTTCTTTAGCATCGGTGGACCGAAAATAATTTATAAAAAATAAACTATGCAGTGTAAACCAATGGAACTTCCTGGGAATACTCTCTAGAAGTTGGTTGATGTAAATATGGCATTTTTCAAAATCAACTTTTTTGCAGAAATAGATTTTTTGGGGTAGTGTCCCCAACTACTCCAGCTCGGCTAGTGAAATACGACTTGAAATGTCATTTTTTGGAGCAGTATATTTTTACTTTCTGTTTTTCTCGTGAAGAAAAACAATGCAAAGTTTTCGCAACCAATTACCCCTTTTCGTTTTATTTGTTTGATTAAACTCAAGACTTGTATTACAAACTTCTTGTTTTATCAAGTTGTTTCTTCAATTTATAAGGTGGTCCTTCACCTGCCTTCCATTTGTGTCGCTCTAAATAAGGCGACAAAGGATGCAAACTAAAATGAATTATGCGAGAAATGGAAAAGAAATGCCAGAATGTCGTAGCTCACATTTGGGAATACCGTGCAAGTCTAATGAGCCTTCTATCACATTTTCTAAACCCTGCAGGCTCACCACTAGATTCAGAGTAGAGAAGTGTTGAAAACGTAACTGAGACATGAGTGATATTTCAGTTATTGTACCATATAGGTAAAATGGCTGTGCCAGTTTTGATCAGGATCCACCTAAAGCTGGAGGGAGGTTTTTGAAAGCCTCACTGATTAACGTTTCACAGAAACTGAGATGTTCAAGCAGGACAGATTCCCTTTTTTGTTTTGAGTGTTAGCAGAAGCGAAGCAACTATTTCGTGCTAGTTTTAAAGTCTCTTCAAATAATGTAGTTTGGAGACCCTGAAATTGAGGGATATTGTCTTCTCCTTCATTGATCCAAATTGCAGACTGCAAACTTTGAGGCTTGTTCAGATTGCCAAACTGCTTTTGGTTAAGAGAAGTTCCAAAGACGCGAGCCAGGCTCTCTTGACGGCATGTCGAAGCTGTCGATACTTAGTTCAAAACCAAGTTGCATCTGTTTTGTTTGCCTTAAGTTGTGTCCCCATTCGACAAACTCGAGCAAAAGTAGTTTCTTTATGGAGAGCATGTTCAAATCTCATCTCAGGCTTCCAGCTGGGAAGCTCTTGACTCTGCCAAGTCCTCCTCCACAGAGTCTCTGACCTCGTGTTCTTCTGCTAACGTAAGACTTGCCAATATTTGTTGTCAGCAAACGGTCCTTGATCCGCTCGAGTGTAGATCTTTGTTATAGCCCGCTCTTCCGTGGAAATAGACGAGCCAGGGGTGGAACGACTGTGCCATTTTGTGCCAGACGCATTTTTCTGCGCCATCTTGCGCCATGTTGCGGAAACTGCGCCACAGCCAAAACCTCGCGTCATTATGCACCAAAAAAAACATTTTTTTTCTTGGTTTCGGTTTTTATTGACTCGATTGGCAACAATGAGTGCATTTAGCTTGGTTGGCCTTGCAATCCTTTGTTCTGTTTATTCTCCCTGTGTATCCCGAGTCGAAAGCGCGCGAAAAAACTTGGGGTCGGATTCCAAGCGCTACACCACCTGCGACTGGATTGTTATTCTTCAACCATAAGCGGTTAAAAGCAAGTCGGCCAAGGTGAGGTCGAGTCGTTAAACGTCGGATTGCCCGAGGCTCTGCGGCCCGGGATCGGGACGTCAGCCAGTTGAAAACAAATGAGCTAACGATTCCTTTTAGTACTTCATCGTGGTATCTGAGGCATATTTCTTAGCGTCCTGTGGAGGCATTGTATTCCAAGAAGAGCTTTAAAATCGTATAAATTGTTTCATTAATTTTTTTTGTTTGTTGCCTCACGCAGAGCGATGACAAGGAGAACAGGGCAAAGGAAACGTCTCGCAAGGCCCAGAAAACGACCAAGCAGACTTCAAGGAAATGCCTTGCAGCCAGGAACGTTCATTAGGAGACTTTTTAAACTCTTGACAACCTTTTAGCTGAGGACCTTAGCACTGACCATGACTCCTGTTTAACCCCATCTTTTAAATTGACTGTGCCGGCATATCAAGTTTTTTTTTTTTTATTACAGTGCACATCCTCGGATGGTGTGGCAATTTTTTTTAACTTCCTTGCCCTGTAAACGCTCGTAAACGTTTTGTCAACAAAAAAAAAATTGCAGCACCACTTTTTAGAACAACTTAGTATCGTTAAGCCGAGCATTTGAAGTTAGCTTTTATTGAATTCGTGTATAGGGTGTCTGAAATACCCAGGCTCTATCGAAAATGGGCCGTAAAGATCGGCGCCTGCACGTAGCAATCTAAACTTTTGTCAAAGGTGTATTTCACCAGTCAGTTTTATTGTGCAAAATTAGAAAGCGTAGCTCCCCGTCTGTACAAAATGGGGCCACAAAACTTGCCAGGGTCAGTGGCAAGTTTTACTTGTCGGTTTTAGCTTTCAAAATAAACAAGTAAAACTTGCCACTGACCCTGGCAAGTTTTGTGGCCCCATTTTGTACAGACGGGGAGCTTTCTAATTTTGCACAATAAAACTGACTTGTGAAGTACACCTTTGACAAAAGTTTAGATTGCTACGTGCAGGCGCCGATTTTTACGGCCCATTTTAGATTCCAGCCTGGGTATTTCAGTCACCCTATACTGTCACATCTTTGTAAATTGATAGCATTTTCATAATTTGCACGCATCTTTTTATTCTGGACTACGTATTGCCGCGCGCAGGGCCGAGAAAGCAACGCTCGGTCACGGACCTCTAGAAAGTTCTCGTTTATTCTTGTTCCGGACGTAACTTGTATCATTTATTCCTGCTTTTTGTTATTCTAGAAAGTGCTTGTTCACTCTTGCCCCGAGCGCGCTACGCTCGAACCTTCTCCGCCGAATCTTGGAGATAGTGACTTACTCTAGATAAGAGGCCGCCCGCGACCTTGTCGAGTCAGTTTTTCGCCCCAGCGTTTGACTCTGCTGTTTCGCCGACATTGACGCCTGCGACGCTACCTTACTTTTATTTTGTTTGGGCACAAGTTCGCCTCATTACACGTTTCTTTAGTTATTCTCGCTTCATCATTTGTCATTCGTGACATTTTGGTGGAGGTGCGGGGTAGTGCATTTTATGCCCGTTAAGCGTACCCCTCCGAAGACATCCCGGCCAAGCGACGTGCTCAGCCCCGGAAGGCTACCCTTCGCCGAAGAAGCCGAATCCCGAAGAAGCCGTCGAACCAGAGGTCAGTCTCCTGAATTTGGTCTCTTGCCCGAGAACCGGAAGAAGATCCCGACCATGACCACCTCGCCTGTCGTCGTCCTGCCCGTTGCACCCCGGGCTCCGACGCCTTTCCACGGGGAGGTCCACGAGGACATCGAAGACTGGCTGCGACACTACGAACGTGTAGCCCGCCACAACGGATGGACGACTGAGCAGTGCCTCCACAATCTTTACTTCTCGCTTGAAGGCACTGCGAGGCACTGGTTTGAAAACCACGAAGCCTCCTTCACTACATGGGAGTCCTGCGTCGCCGAACTTAAGCGGACATTCATTAAACACCATCGTCGCCAGCGAGCAGAGGACCTGCTTCAAACAAGGGTGCAGGGCCCCAACGAAAGCCTGAAAAGCTTTGTTGAGGATGTCCTGCGTCTAAGTGCTCGAGCCGACCCGGAGGCCGCCGAGGAAAAGAAACTTCGAATCCTCATGCGAGGCGTCAAGGCAGAAATTTTTGGAGGCCTGGTTCGGAATCCCCCGACGACCGTCGATGCTTTTGTGAGTGAAGCCACCAACATCGAGCGCGCACTGACGGCCCGAGCAAGCCACTACCGCAGACTCGCTGGCGCGCCTACTGCTCCAACCGTCGCAGCTTCCCTACTGGACCCGAATACCAGCAGTGTCGACAGCCTCCGGGATATCGTCCGGGAAGAGCTCCGCAAGATCCTACCTGCTGCAGATCGCCCGTCTTCTCTCTCACTCGCCGAAGTCGTGCGAGAGGAGGTTCACCGAGCCTTCCAAACGGAGGCTCCTGCCAGCGTAGCAGCACCCGAGGAGCCCACCCTGACCTACGCCGCAGTGGCCCGATGGCCACCGCCTCCTCCTCAAGCCTATGCTGCGCCGCCCCGACGTCAGTCTCCTGCGCCGCAGCACGACCGCCGCCACAGCGTCCAGGTCCAGTAAGCCTGCCAGGAGCCCCGCGCACCCCGGAAGACTGACGTGTGGCGAACGCCCGACCGACGCCCTCTGTGTTTCCACTGCGGGGAAGCAAACCACACTTACCGCCAATGCCCATACCGACGACTCGGGCTGCGCGGATTCCACCCAAATGACCCGCGCCCCCGGTATGGTGAACGCCCTCGGGAGATCGACGAGTACCTGCGACGACCACAGTCCCCCGAGCCTGCGCCCCGCCGTGAGTTCCGGTCTCCTTCGCCACGACGTCCAGCTTCGCCGATGCACCGACCCCGACATGAAAGCCTGTCACCCCTCGCTCCTCGCCGGGGAAACTAGGCGCGGCAACCCCTGGAGGTGGAGTTGCCGAAGACGAACGACGCCAAGATCCTCCACGAACGTCGGAGGGCCCCCACTCAAACGCTACCAGAGACCGAAACGACGCCCCTGCAGCGGTGTCCAATAACCTAAACGTCGTCATCGACGGCCACGACGCATCAGCACTCGTGGACACCGGAGCAGACTACTCAGTCTTGAGTGGAAGGCTCTCCCGCCGCCTTCGAAAAGTCGCGACGCCGTGGGATGGACCTCAAATACGAACCGCCGGAGGGCACCTCATCACACCGGTCGGGAGATGCACTGCTCGCGTTGACATCCACGGTGAGACGTGCCCTGTCAAGTTCGTCGTTCTGCAAGACTGTTCGAGGGACGTTATCCTCGGAATGGACTTTCTCTGCGAGTATGGCGCCGTCATCGACCTCGGAGCAAACCGGCTGACGCTACGAAAACCTGCTCCACCACCGGAGGAACCCAAAGCGACGTCATCCGCGGTACGAGTCCTCGCAAACCACGTGAACTTACCTCCGTGGTCAAGTGTTTTCGTACCCGTCGGGGTCGATGAGACTTTCTGCGGCGACGTTTTGCTCGAAGGAAGCCTCCAGTTGCTTCTAGGAAGAGGGATCGGCATCGCAAGAGGCGTTGCGGAGCTCCAAGACGGACACACTGTCGCACTCGTAACGAACTTGCGAAAGGCACCGCCGTGGGTCACGCCGAGGAACTCCCGGACTCGGTCGCAATCGCCGGAATATCAGAAGACCTCTCTTCGTGGCCACCCAAAACAACGCCGCCTTCGCAGTTTGACATCGACTCAACCCTGCCCACCCCACAACGACGACAACTCAGTGACCTTCTCGCCAAGTTCAATGAGTGCTTCTCCACGTCGTCAAAGGTGCGCCAAACAACCGTTGCGAAACACCGAATTGTCACTGAAGACAACGCGCTTCCTGTTCATCGGTCACCGTACCGTGTCTCTGTGAAAGAGAGAGAAGTCATCCAGAAGCAGGTCCAAGAAATGCTCGATGACGACATTGTCCAGCCCTCAAGCAGTCCATGGGCTTCACCGGTAGTCTTGGTGAAAAAGAAAGACGGGACTCTTCGGTTCTGCGTGGACTATCGCCGACTGAACGCCGTAACGAAAAAGGACGTCTACCCGCTGCCACGCATCGACGACACTCTGGACCGGCTGCGTCATGCCCGATACTTTTCGTCGATGGACCTGAAGAGTGGGTACTGGCAGATCGAGGTCGACGAACGGGATCGTGAGAAGACTGCCTTCGTCACGCCGGACGGGCTGTACGAATTTAAAGTGATGCCGTTCGGACTGTGCACAGCACCGGCGACGTTCCAGCGCGTAATGGACACCGTTCTTTCCGGCTTGAAATGGCAAAGCTGCCTCGTCTATCTCGACGACGTCGTGGTATTCGCAAGCGACTTCGACGAGCACCTGAGACGTTTGCGAGCCGTGCTGCAGGCTATCCAGAATGCTGGACTGACACTAAAGCCGTCAAAATGTCGGTTCGCTTACGGCGAGCTCAAATTCCTGGGCCATGTCGTAAGTGCTCAGGGTGTAAGCCCTGATCCTGCCAAGACATCCGCTGTTGCCGAATTTCCGAAGCCATCAGACAAGAAAGCCGTAAGAAGATTTCTTGGACTGTGCGCTTACTACAGACGTTTCGTTCGCGATTTTGCCAAGATTTCTGCACCGCTCACGCATCTGACGAAGGACGACGTGAACTTTCAGTGGGGGGAGGAGCAAGAACAAGCGTTCAACGAACTGAAGGAAAGACTCCAGTCGCCCCCTATCCTCGGACACTTCGATCCATCAGCGGAAACGGAAGTTCACACGGACGCCAGCAACGCCGGACTCGGCGCGGTACTCGTCCAAAGACAAGACGGAGCAGAGAGGGTGATCGCTTACGCAAGCCGGGCACTTTCCAAGGCAGAGAAAAATTACTCGACGACCGACAAGGAATGTCTCGCTGTCATCTGGGCGTTAACCAAGTTCCGCCCGTAATGTACGGGATCCCGTTTCGCGTCGTCACGGACCACCACGCTCTCTGTTGGCTCGCCAACCTCAAGGACCCGTCAGGACGCCTCGCTCGCTGGAGTCTGCGACTGCAAGAATTCGACGTGACCATTGTGCATAAGTCTGGCCGCAAGCATAACGACGCCGACTGTTTGTCTTGGGCCCCAGTCGAATCTCCTCCCGAAAGCACTGACGACGACGATGACTCCCGTTTTCTCGGTGCAGTGACAGATGCCGACATGGGAGCACTTCAACGAGACGACCCGGAACTTCGCGCCGTGATCGAACACCTTGAAGGCCAAGGAAGTTCAGTTCCGCGAGTCTTGGCCCGAGACTTGTCAAGCTTCGTTCTGCGGCGAGGCGTGCTCTTCAAGAAGAACTTCGGAACGAGCAACCCTGCCTGGCTGTTGGTTGTTCCAGCCAGCCTGCGAGAAGAAATCTTTCAAGCATGCCACGACGACCCGACGGCTGGACACCTTGGCTACAGCCGGACGCTCTCCCGGATTCGTGAAGTACTACTGGCCGAGACTCCCGAAAACAGTTCATCTGTACACAAGGTCGTGCCATGAGTGCCAACGACGTAAGAGGCCTTCGACGAAGCCAGCAGGACTTTTGCAGCCGATACCTGCCCCGACTAGGCCTTTCCAGCAGGTCGGAATGGATTTGCTTGGGCCCTTCCCGCCATCGACGTCGGGGAACCGCTGGATAATCGTTGCCACGGATTACCTTACCCGGTACGCGGAGACGAAAGCCCTTCCGTCGGGAACAGCGGTGGAAGTCGCCAAGTTTTTCGTCGAGTCTATTCTCCTTCGACATGGTGCCCCCGAAGTCTTGATAACCGACCGAGGGTCATCGTTCTTGGCCCAGCTTACGCAAGAGATCCTTCGGCTCAGCCACACCAGCCATCGTCGGACCACCGCGTACCATCCGCAGACCAACGGGCTAACGGAGCGGCTCAACAAGACGATCGCCGACATGATCTCTATATACGTCGACGTAAAGCATAAGACGTGGGACGAAATACTACCATACATCACGTTCGCCTACAACACCGCAGCTCAAGAAACAACCGGGTTTACACCATTCGAGCTGGTGCATGGAAGAAAAGTGACGACCATGCTGGACGCGATGCTGCCCCATGAGCCTGTGGATGACGGATGCGACGATGCCCATGTGGTCAGCCAGAGAGCAGAAGAAGCACACCAACTAGCCCGCCTTCGAATCCACGATCAACAGCGTGTCGACGCTCGCCGGTACAATCTTCGTCGCCGCGCCGTCCACTTCCAGCCCGGAGACAGAGTGTGGGTTTGGACGCCGATCCGTCGTCGCGGTCTCAGCGAGAAATTGCTCAAGCGCTACTTTGGACCCTACAAGGTTCTTCGCCGTCTCGGGGACTTAAACTACGAAGTGCTTCCCGACGGAACTAGGCCATCAAGACGACGCCAACCACGACCCGAAGTAGTCCACGTCGTGCGGCTCAAGCCGTATTACGAACGATAGATCTTTGAACTCTCGTAAAACTGTGAACTGTGGCTCGCGATTCTGCTATCCTTTTGTTGTGGCTTTGTGTTTTGTGTTGCATCGGGACGATGCACTTTTAAAGGGGGGGGGGATAATGCCGCGCGCAGGGCCGAGAAAGCAACGCTCGGTCACGGACCTCTAGAAAGTTGTCGTTTATTCTTGTTCCGGACGTAACTTGTATCATTTATTCCTGCTTTTTGTTATTCTAGAAAGTGCTTGTTCATTCTCGCCCCGAGCGCGCTACGCTCGAACCTTCTCCGCCGAATCTTGGAGATAGTGACTTACTCTAGATAAGAGGCCGCCCGCGACCTTGTCGAGTCAGTTTTTCGCCCCAGCGTTCGACTCTGTTGTTTCGCCGACATCGACGCCTGCGACGCTGCCTTACTTTTATTTTGTTTGTGCACAAGTTTGCCTCATTAAACGTTTCTTTAGTTATTCTCGCTTCATCATTTGTCGTTCGTGACAGTATACATGCCCTTCGAGACTTGCATGGGCTATGAACATCCTTAAAGGGACACTAAACCTAGGGAAAGTTTTTTTTCTATCTGGTTAGCACAGGCTCAGAGTTCGCTAGACCTCTGAGCGCACACTAGATGGGGACAACAATTTTGAGACATGCATGTCCAAACCAGGTAGAGAAAAAAAATGCTGTTTCGTTTTTTACATGTTGGGAACCTAAAAAGAAAAATTTTATTTTTGTTTGAATAGCTGTCAATTTGAATCTTGTGCTGCATTTCATGGACCGCCTAGCAAAGAGGAAGCGACTGCTGCGATATGTTTGTCAAGAGAAATCTTCCTTCCCATTGATGATGGCTTCCTCGGCCTTCCACTGTATATAGCAGACTTTTGTTGCACGATTTTATTCAGCATATCGCCTTCTGCACTTTCTTTGATTAGTACTCAATTTTACTGTTCTCACAATATCTTGTACATTCCTTGTGTCCTTTAACATGTCCACATTAAAAGTTTGATGTGCTGCCTCTGGTTTCCTTTGGAAATCTTTATTTTTATATTCAACTGGAGTTTGTTTCACTTTATTTGTGGCCAAAGCTACAGGTACGAACATGTTGCTCCAATTGCTCCACTACAGAAGTGTGTGTGCTCAGTAGGGACGATGAAATACCAGAGTGCCCTTGTAGCTGCTCCTGTGCTTGCATTTGCTAAAACAGTATCATAGTTAAACACACCCGGTTCCTCAGGTCTGATGAGTCTTACCTCAGTGGGGGAAACGGCAAGTGGAAACTAGGGTTGTGCGAATATTCGACCTCAACGGGACCTTGAAATTTGGCCGAATTATCCGAATGATTGAATTAAAATGAGGATAGAAAAACTGTTAAAAAATTAAACTTCCTTTTATTGTCCAAAGTACTCGCACATGGTCCGCTGCCGTCTGCGCTTCAAACGAGTGTCCAAAAGCATGCTCCGGAAAGCAGCGTAACTAAACCGCGAAACACATGTACGACGAAACCGTCCGATCAGACGTCCAGTCAGGCAATACGACGGTCGGAGGCGAGGGCTTTCAACGCTCTCCAGTGCTACGAAAACCCTTGCCCCCAAAGGTCATTGCGGCAGTTTGCACGTCGGATCGGACGGTTTCGTCGTACGTGTGTTTTGCTCTGTGTCCTCAAAAAATCTCGTACAAAAAAACGAACAAAGTTTTACGAGCAGACTTTGGTGCCGGGCAGCCAGACCGTCGGCAACAAAGAAAAATAACAAAAAAAAGGAAAAAAAATTGCGCTTTCCGACGCGCAAGGTGGACCGCACACGATGCTACAGAAAAGCGCGCGCTGTCTTTGTGCCCGACCACGTGCTATGTTCTCTGCGCTACTCCACGCCAGATTGGTTGCACTGGCGTGTCATTCGCTACGGTCCATCTCAACGCCGTAGAGGAGCAGGAGCATATTTGCGCACGTTCGGCTTTGCAGCAAAGGGCCCGTGTCTCGCCGTACATTGGTGGTTTTTCTGCCGTGGTGCCGTGCAATGTGAGCCTGTGCGCATTCGCTCGGGACGAATTATCCGATGCGGAGTCGTCCTTAGTTCAAACTATCAAACTTTTCCTCCCACAGAAATGTATAGGGCGCTCGCCGGGATTTTTGAACAAGATCGAATTAAACGAAAAGTCGAATTAACTAACGAAAGTTTACTGTACACTATTTGCTTCGAGAAGAACTACACTATTTGCGTTTTTCGAAGTGTTGGTTGCGGTGGGTTAGTCCCGTTGAGTGCGCTTTTTACCGAGCACCGGCGCGCTGCAAAGAAGCAACACCCGCGGCAGCGAGCTCCACGGGTGTTGCTTCTCTGCATTACATCGGTGCTCGGTAAAAAGCGCACTCAACAAGGTAACCCACCGCGATAAACACTTGGGGACGTATGAATATCGCAATTGCGTGCTTGGAAGAAAAGCATACATTGAAAGTGGGATGGCGCACGCGTGCCGGCTGTATTTGAAAATAAATGGAAACTTTGTGAATGTGTATATTTACATTGTAGTAGAAGATCCAAAATTAAACGGACTGTTATGCAAGACTATACTATGTTAGGCAGAGATACCTTTACAACCTGCGTTCGTCATGCACGGTTCCTTCTTTTTTAATTCGAGATTACAGAAAAAATATTTTATATAGCAAGATTTCTAAATTCACTCAATTGGGTGTAGTTGGCCATCTCTAAGATTCAATTTATGTCAAATCCATCGTTTACTTGCCATCCCAAGACATCAGACCTTCTGAGGTCACAGTTCATAAATATCAACGTTACTAAAACCCTCGGTTGGGAAACTCGCCGTTGAAACTTGGGCCGCTGGCGTCCACCGAGACCGAGCTAAATACGACAGCAGTGCCACTCCTTGTCATTTGTCTTCACTGTGGTCACCTTGATCTTTCAGACGCATGCTTTTGCATAAAAACCAACAGGAAAAAAATTCTTTTTGTAGTTACTTTTTATTGGAGTTTAGTACAAATTGAGGGCGCGTGATGTTTTCTAAAATCTTTAGTTTGCAAGGTTTTGTGGCACAATTAATTTTGTTTTTATTCAACCATGCCTCAGCGTGATTTCAGGTAGCACGTGCCGACCTAGGTGCATCTTAGTTTCGGTAGTAAGTCGCGGCGCGTCCGCTGGGGAGATGGGGGTGGCACCCCTGTGACCTCTTCCACTGTATTTGTTTCGGTGCCAAAATGGCCGATTAAAGCCAAAATAGAAGTCAAGTGCAGTTCCTCGAGTGGCCGGTGCGGGAGAAATGGCGGCATTGCGGTCGCCATTAGCTCGGTACTCGAGGACAGATCGGGGCCACTTTTTCAGAGCAGGCTGTTAAGAATGGAACCTTCGGCAACCTTCTTCCGAGTTTCAACGCTGCGGAAACGAATCCCGAAACGAGTCCCGACGTGTCAGGACTGCCGGCCACCTGTCGAAGCCTGCCCAAAACGAGTCTCAACGCGTCCGTGACGTCAACGGGACGTGTGTGTGTGTGCGTGTGGGTTCGTGCGCTCCGGAAGGGGAGAGAGGCCTGGCCTAACTGCGGAGAACCATGGCTATGACTCATTTCTGGCTACGACGCGGCGGGCTTTTCTGCTATGCACCTGGCGGTCGCACCTGCTGCCCTGGCGGAGAGTGAGGGAGAAAACGGACCCCTATATAAGGCGGGGCGTGAGGCTGCTGAGTTGTTCTCTCGGATTTGACGACTGTATCGCTACCATGTAATTAAACCGTTCGTTACGTTACCAATTCTCCCACCTCCACTGGACCCCTGGGTTCTTCACTTCGGGGAATGGTCGTCGTCACGAGCCAGGAAGCCTCCGGACGTGCGGCCTAAACCCCGCCTCGAACAACTGGTTGGCAGCGGTTGGGATCGGACCATGCGACATCGTGCTACATCTGTGGGTGAGCGTTTGGACTTTGCTTTGGGATTCGCCAGGCTTCAGATTATGGGTAATTAATTTTGAACTGCTGGGAATCCTTAGTGTTTGACTCGTGCGCTAGGGTTTTGCTACAACCTCGCGACAAGTTTTATAGCAAAGCCAAAGCTAAAGAGCAGCGATCATGGATCTAATGAGGTTACTGAGAACAGATTTATTCTGTTTATGTGAAGAATTGGGTGTGGAGGTGGAGCAAAAGATGAAGAAATCTGAGATCAGTTAAGCGATTTCAGAGAGCGCGGAAGCAGAGGAAATTAAAATTGCGTGGGAACTGCTTCAGAACGCTAAGAGTGAAGCTGCAGCAAGAGAGGAACGAGAGCGAGAACAGGCTGCAGCGAAAGAGGAGCGGGCTGCGGCGACAGAGGAGCGAGCGCTGAAAAGGCTAGAGCTCGAAATTGAACAACAGCGATTAAACTCGCAGAACAGTAGAGTTGGGGCTTCGGTACGAGCAAGTGAGACCGAGTCGTATCAAATGAAGAAGCTCATGCAGCCGTTTAAAGTTGGGGAAGACGTGGGCCTATTCTTAGTTAACTTTGAGAGGACATGTGAGAAGTTGAGCTTTGCCCCAGAAACGTGGCCGCAACGGCTTTTGACTCTGTTGCCCTGTGAGGCTGCAGAGGTTGTCGCGCGCCTTAGTGCTGGAGACGCGGACGACTACGACAAGGTGAAGTCCAGCCTTTTGGAGCGGTACCGCCTTTCTGCCGAGGCGTTCCGTCAAAGGTTTAGAAACGCATCTAAAAAGAGCAGCGAGGGCTACTCGGAATTCGCGTACGGGCTTAAAACCAACCTGATAGAATGGTTGAAGAGCGAGGAAGTGTACGAAAGCCGAGACAAGGTAGTCGAGTGTGTGTGCCTCGAACAGTTCTTTCGTAGCATTCCGCAGTCAGTCAAGCTCTGGGTGCAGGATAGGGTGGGAGTCGACTCTGTCGAAAGGGCCGCTGAGCTAGCCGAAGAGTACGCAACGCGTAGAAAGCTGAGCGGAGAGGAAAGCGAATCCGGCCGAAGCGATCAGCGCAAGACCTTCCGACAGGGAAATGACTCGCGAGAAAACGGGCCCGAGAAGCCCGAAGCAGGACAAAAGGTCCCAGACAAGAGTGCAGAACACTCGAACGGAGACGAGGCGCGGAAAAGCCCAACAGGGCAGTTCGAGGCAAGGAAGCCGTTCCTGTGCTACAACTGTCAGGAGCCGGGACACACAGCGGCCAGATGTAAGAAACCGCGGGTTGTGTTCTCGTACGTGAACGGTAGTGACAAGGACCTGAAGCTTCTTCGTCCCTATCTTCACGAGCTCCAGGTAAACGGAAAGCCGTGCAGGGTGCTTCGGGACAGTGCAGCGACGATGGACGTTGTTCATCCGTCGTATGTAACGACCTCCGATTTTACTGGAAAGGTAGTTTGGATCAAGCAGCTGCTTGAAAAGCACAGTGTCTGTCTGCCTATGGCGACAGTGAGGGTAACTGGCCCGTTCGGAGAGCTAGTGACAGAGGCGGCCGTCTCGCAAACAGTCCCGTTGGAATATCCTTATTTGTTTTCTAACCGGTCAGATTTCCTGCTGCGCGAAAGGGGTCAACAACTGGGAGAAGGGCTAGTTCAGTCGTGTACGAGGTCCAAATCGCGTCAGGTCGCCCCTTTGTTGACGAGGGATCCAGAGCCAGAGGCAGCTGACGGGGAGCAAGCACTCCCAGAGTTGGAGGCAGAAAACCGGGATGAGAGGGACCAGGTTGTAGAACAGCCTGACCTCGTAGCACTAGAAAGCGTACGCCGTCCCAACGCGCCGGCGAAAAAGGCAGAGGAAGACGGGATCAGTGAAAGATCTCTCGTAGCTCCGGCGTCACGTAACTTTGGTCCTCTGCTACGAGTAGACAGAGTGTCTTTGACAGTCGAGCAGAAGAGCGACCCTAGTGTGTCAGGGTTTCGCGCTACAGCTCAGGAGATTGCTAGGACCAATGTGACGGGGCATGAAAAAGGCGGATTGTTTTATCGGCGCTATAAGGACCGCATTTTCACGTCTAGAAATCACGTGAAAATCGATCACTACGACTTTAGCGTAAGAAAAAGGAAAGGCAAATTTAACGGCAATGCCGATGGGTTGAGCAGATTTTTCTGACATCACGAAAATTAGTAGGGATGATCTCAGAGGTCTTCGTCATCCACGGGAATGAGGATCTAAGTGGGGGCACTTCGTTGAAACCCCAAAATGACCTCACAAATTGCGAAAAGGTTTTGTCTTTTGTATTTTGTTCTTAGTGACCTCGTTGGAAAAATGAGTTTTTTTTGCGACAGGGGGTCTCGATACCCGGAATTGTACCAAATTTTGGTAATCCGTAATCCAGTCTGGCGGGTCTTTGGCGAATTCCGAGCGTTTGACTGCGGTGTGGCGTGGTGTTGTGGGGGACGTTTCCGCTGATGCCTCCGTTGTGAGAGGTTTGGGAGTTTGTTTGGTGCTTGCAGCGTCTTCTCAAGGCCTACTCCAAGCCCACCTCTTCAGGCCAGCGATTGTACCACCGGCCATTCGAGGTTTCCCTGGCCCCGGAGGGGCTGTTAAGAATGGAACCTTCGGCAACCTTCTTCCGAGTTTCAACGCTGCGGAAACGAGTCCCGAAACGAGTCCCGACGTGTCAGGACTGCCGGCCACCTGTCGAAGCCTGCCCAAAACGAGTCTCAACGCGTCCGTGACGTCAACGGGACGTGTGTGTGTGTGCGTGTGGGTTCGTGCGCTCCGGAAGGGGAGAGAGGCCTGGCCTAACTGCGGAGAACCATGGCTATGACTCATTTCTGGCTACGACGCGGCGGGCTTTTCTGCTACGCACCTGGCGGTCGCACCTGCTGCCCTGGCGGAGAGTGAGGGAGAAAACGGACCCCTATATAAGGCGGGGCGTGAGGCTGCTGAGTTGTTCTCTCGGATTTGACGACTGTATCGCTACCATGTAATTAAACCGTTCGTTACGTTACCAATTCTCCCACCTCCACTGGACCCCTGGGTTCTTCACTTCGGGGAATGGTCGTCGTCACGAGCCAGGAAGCCTCCGGACGTGCGGCCTAAACCCCGCCTCGAACAAGGCTCTATGGCAGTTTCCCAACTGAGTGGTTCTAGTAACGTTGATAAATATAGATAAATTAGGCTTAGCTTATAAATGAACAAGTGAAACAACCTTCATAAGTTTAGCTGGGTTTTCATCTAAGCATTATGCAATGATAATAAAAGGTGTGAAAAAGACTTTGATATTTGAATCGAAAATATTTGGCCAAAACCTCTATTCGCTCCAAATTCAAAATCCACTATTCGCACAAGACTAGTGGAAACTGAAACATGTTGACATTTGCATTTTTTATGCCGACCCATAACTTCTTGATTACATCTTTCATGCCAATTGGGCTAAACGACTCAAAGGCCCGGCTCGGGTCGGGCCGGGTGCGGGCCGGGCCTGATTAGGTAGTCCTCCCATCGGAATGGGGCCGGGTCGGCTAAGACTAAGAGTCAGCGGGCCCTGGCCGGGTCGGGCCTCAAAAAGTAGGCCCGTGCGGTGCTCTAGTGTAAGATCTCCCTTGGCTGCATAAAACTACCGGGGAAGCAAAGGATATCGAAAATGTCCGGGCCCAGTTGCATTCGTTGGCATGATAAGATGGATTTTAACCCCGAGAAGGAACTTTCCACGCTGACTTGCATGGCCAATACTGCAAGAGCGACGACCGCAAGTGAATATAATTTGGGGTGCAGGGACTTTCCCTTTTCCCCAAATTCCGAGACATTTCTACCCTTGCCAATGCGGGGCAACTTTTCAGAGCCGTCCAGTAGGGTCAGAGTTTCCCCAAATATCGAAGAATGGTCGCTACATGCTTCAGGCAGCCGCTTTCTTTCTCCATGAGGAAAGCTTCGAGGTCATCATCAGGACAAGTGGAACTCCCCTTTGTGCACGGTGCTTGAGGGTGCTGTGGCATCTTTTTAAAGTGTGTAAAGCTTCTTCCACGCCAGTAGAAGATGCTGCATTGCTCTAGACCTCTTTTTGCTTGTTAGTGTGACATGGCATCGAGGATTAAAGAATATAGCTGCACAGAATATGTCACTTCTAATTTGTCTCGACTTTTTCTGGCAGTGGCCGGCTAATTGTGGATGTCAATTCTTGACATCTCAATTCCACACATGAGCCATGCTCCGTCTCCCAGAGTTAGTTGCTCCCTTTGAAGCTGCACTGTTGCTTCCTCGGCCGGTCCCAGGGGGGCAACTATATGTTGTTTATTGATTGCCTGTCTTCTTGAGTAAGGCGGTGTTCATGATCGTCCGCGATAAACTCGTCGCAGAACTATCTCAGCTCCACAATCGTCACACCATGGCCCCGGGGGACATCCATCTTGTTATGCAATCCAGGATGGGCTTCTTCATACTGAGCTTCCGAAGCAGGGACAGCACAATCTGCCACCTCATTTTTTTTCACAACTTTTTGGGCCTTCTGCACATGTGCAGCGAGCTGCAGCGTGTGTGCAGCACACCTCATTCTTCGATGAAGAGGTCCCTCATCTGAAAAAGCAAAAGCCCCTTCTAATTCTTCGAGTTACGAGGCTCCATCCAAGGAACCGCGTGCAAGTCTTCGTCCTCCGACTTGGACAGGTCGGACCTCGCCACGACAGGGCCAGAAGATTCTTCTGCTAAGAGCGCAACTGTTTTCATCATATTGGCTTCGTTGTTGGTCATTATACTGTAGACCTGATCTAAGGAGATATCGTACCTTGAAAGTACCTGAAGAACTTCGCTTTTCAAACGTGCCGCGGTGCGTCGCTCAAACATTTCTTTCATTGCCAGCATTTGCAGGTGAATTTTCCCATTTTCAACGTATCAAACGTTCACACCGAGAACTGTGCATTCCACACGTGGCACAGTCCATTTTCAGCAACGACAATGATGCCCTTAGGGACTCCGAGACCTCTCTTCTGGTAATTTCTGCCTTTTCTGAGGTTTTCTGCCGGACGCTTTCGGCACTTACTGTGACGCACTCTTTGAGGCCCTTCAGCACGGGATTAATCATTTTTCAGAACCCGGAGCTGCTCATCAAGCGAAACGGCCGGCCGTTTGTGGTGTCGAGCTTCACACATGCGTTCATAACTTGGTTTCCGGTTATGTTTGATGTCACATCGGAGCCCCGTTGTACGACAGATGGCAATGTTGACTGCCTGAACGGTGCTCTTGGCGACTGACTGGCAGCATGGCTGCTACTGGTGGACAACTCGGGAATGCTGCTGCCCGACGGCTTCTGTACCAGAAGCACATCATACATTGCCTTGTGGCATTGCCGTACATAGCGCTCAAGGTTGGCAGCATGCTGCCCGGAGAGCCGCAGCCCACATTTGTCGATTTGGCATTCTGACTGGTTTTCCTCCGTGTCAAATTTGAAATGCTTCCTTACTGGGTTGTTCTTTGGCTGTGCCATCTTGAGATTGAGTCGTCGGAACTTATACAAAAAAATTAATAAAGAGCGCAGACAATTAGCCTGTGCTAATTAGGTTATCTAATCTACCCCGAAACGCCTGGCCAGACAAGCTCACAAAGAGCTTACTTATATCAAATTTGCACTATATGTGATATCGCAAAGATATGAATGCCACAAGAAATATATGATGTAACCAAACAATGTATATTTTTCGCCCACCTAGTTACGACCAAGCGCAGATGTGTGCCGAGTGCAGATGACCGGGTGGACCCAGGACCAGGACTATAGATGAACACGGTCACCCCATTACATGCGAGGTTGTTTCATTCTGAGTGCCTGTCAATGGTGTGCCGCTTCCTTTTTTACTTTTTAAACGGTGCGGTCTCGAAAGTTTGGTGGCGGGGAGGAGGTGGAAGCCCCGTGCCAGTGCTGCGTTTCTTCAGCAACAGTTGCCTTCTTGCCACAGTGGATACAAAGCACACGGAAGGCATGCAAACATTCCTGAAAGGCCTGGGCTTTTCCATGCTAGAACATTCTCCGTCCTCCTCGGGGCATCACGGTGGTTCCGCCAAGGTCGGCGAGTTTTTGCCGGGCGCATGGGTGCAATGACTTTGAGTGGGTCAGGCCAGTTTTGTGACAGTCAGTAACAGCGGTTATTGACCTTCATCTTTGTAAATATGCTCACAAGAATATTTTCATAAGTGGAAACATTCTGCTCCACAGTGCTAAGTCTCTCAAAATTTCCGGCACACAGCACACGGAATAGTAGCACGAATGCATACCCAAACTATTTGCTGAACCGGTTCAGAACGGTTCTTTTGTTTTGCTCCGGTTCAGGTTCAGCTCCAAAATGTTGCCGGACATTTCGGCTCGGGTTCTGTTCCGGTTCGGGCAAAATAAGCGGTTCAATTCCAGTTCTGGTTCAGTTCCGGTTTGACACCCTGGTTTCAACAAAATGACATGATGCCGTGGTTACCGTGGCATATGTGTGTGACCTATGATGCAGTATTTTTTTGAGTGATCCAATTTTCTTGAGGAGGACGGAAAACTCGGATGCAAAAACCTCCACAATTTCTTGCCTTTTCCATCGTCTTATGATCTTGCTAACATAAAAGTTGTTTCAAACCGAGCCTCACAATTGCACCAAACATAGTGAGCTGTCAGATTTCCAGGAACGGGCGTTTCTGTGCATTGCTGATTCTGTGCATTGGTACATTGGTAATTGTACATTGGGGATCCAGCACAAAAACACCCACAAGCAATTCCCCAGGGAACGCAACGAGACGTTGCGTTTTGTGTCGATTGTTTGGAATGTAGATGGAGCACAAGCAGTGCAGGAAAATGGGCAGCCCTTGCCAATTTTGCTTTTTTTACACTGAATCACATACTACGTTAAATAAATTTTAAAAAAGTGATGAACATGCCTTCCAACCAGTCATAACGAAAGGTTAAAGCCCTCAGTCACACTGTCTTTCTCAGAATGTCAATTTGGGCACCTTCCACTGTGTTTGTCACTGGTATTCACCAACCAGAATGTTTGACTGCACAGACACCTCCCTTCAATTGCGCGCTATGGAACTCTAGTATGAACATTTTTGTTTAGTAAATTTTTAAAGCTAGCAACCAAGGCAAATTATGGTTTGTACAAACTATTGTATGGTTTGAAATTATAAAAGGTCTCTGAACCACTTTGTTAGCAACAGGGCAAGCAGCAGGCGTGGTGAAAACACCTCAACAATCCAGCTAAAAACAGCATTTTTTTGCTTTATTTCTTGCGGATACTTGCACTAAGCTGGATAAATGGATGGATGTTAACGGCTGTGCCCTTTATAATAGGCGGTAGCCAGTGCAACCTAGCCTAGAAATTAAAAACCAAAAGTATGATTCGTCCTCTCACTCTTCTAAGTCAATTTGCTTCCCTGCAAATTTGTAACTATTGCCAGGATGTAACTATCACCAAGATGACCTCAAAAGATGCCCAGCCCATGTCTCCCTGCACTCCTTCATTTGGTGTATTTTATGCACCCCCAGTGCCAGTCTGCCCTCGCTCCTCTGCCAGGTCTAAACTCGACTGGACCTCAGATTTCATGCATAATACCACATTGCCAAAATACACCTTAAGTTCCCAACCTGCACATATTTTATTTCATTCATTTCATTTCAAGAGCATCTATTGATGCATTACATGAGGGGGGAATGACAAGAATAATAAAAGTACACATTCTTAATTTATTTTCTTGCGATGCCTATTTACATTCACAACACAAAAATTGAACATGGGAAATTTCTCCTCTCCTACGAAGGACTTTAAAAATCTTTCTTATGTGCACACCACATAAATCAGCTGTTGGATGCAAGCTTTTCGTCGAGGTACTGCTCTTGGGGCGCTCCTACGCTTGAGCTGTGAACTAGAGCCCCGTTCAGCTCAGCTCCGTTCCGTCTGGCCCCTTCCTTGAACTGCTGCCAGACAATGCGTGCAGCTTGGAGCTTTCCCATAGCAATCAAGAGCACGCTCAGATTGTAGGCGGTGTCAATGTTTCCTGGAGCTCCGTTCCGTCTGGCCCCTTCCTTGAACTGCTGCCAGACAATGCGTGCAGCTTGGAGCTTTCCCATAGCAATCAAGAGCACGCTCAGATTGTAGGCGGCGTCAATGTTTCCTGGAGCTCCGTTCCGTCTGGCCCCTTCCTTGAACTGCTGCCAGACAATGCGTGCAGCTTGGAGCTTTCCCATAGCAATCAAGAGCACGCTCAGATTGTAGGCGGCGTCAATGTTTCCTGCAAATAAAGTATGGGAGACAGCTAGCAACAAAGTACTGTGTGCAAAACAAGCAAGGATATAGTACAAAGGAAGGATCCCAGCAAATGAAAAAAAGTATGTTACAAGACGCCTTAATCTGCCAGGGAGAAGACATTTGCTTATATTTGTGAGAAATTGTACACAGAGTGGTGCCCTTGCAACATGCTTCACAAGCTTCTCTTCACATTGGCTGACTGGTGCTCAGAATAAAGGGTTCTCATTCATGAAACAGGCATCATAGTCTGTTCCACCTTCAGACGTACTAATGCAGCTAAATGCCATCTCAGTCAATCGAGTGCTCGGCACATGCCACACCATTTCATACTCCGCTCCACCCAACCGGATGGTCGCGTAACATGCCTCTTGATTGGCCTCTGTGGCTCCTGGGCCATTGTAAGGTGAAGCAAGTTACTATTATACGGAGTTCACTGACTGGTGCTCAGAATAAAGGGTTCTCATTCATGAAACAGGCATCATAGTCTGTTCCACCTTCAGACGTACTAATGCAGCTAAATGCCATCTCAGTCAATCGAGTGCTCGGCACATGCCACACCATTTCATACTCCGCTCCACCCAACCGGATGGTCGCCTAACATGCCTCTTGATTGGCCTCTGTGGCTCCTGGGCCATTGTAAGGTGAAGCAAGTTACTATTATACGGAGTTCACTGACTGGTGCTCAGAATAAAGGGTTCTCATTCATGAAACAGGCATCATAGTCTGTTCCACCTTCAGACGTACTAATGCAGCTAAATGCCATCTCAGTCAATCGAGTGCTCGGCACATGCCACACCATTTCATACTCCGCTCCACCCAACCGGATGGTCGCGTAACATGCCTCTTGATTGGCCTCTGTGGCTCCTGGGCCATTGTAAGGTGAAGCAAGTTACTATTATACGGAGTTCACTGACTGGTGCTCAGAATAAAGGGTTCTCATTCATGAAACAGGCATCATAGTCTGTTCCACCTTCAGACGTACTAATGCAGCTAAATGCCATCTCAGTCAATCGAGTGCTCGGCACATGCCACACCATTTCATACTCCGCTCCACCCAACCGGATGGTCGCGTAACATGCCTCTTGATTGGCCTCTGTGGCTCCTGGGCCATTGTAAGGTGAAGCAAGTTACTATTATACGGAGTTCACTGACTGGTGCTCAGAATAAAGGGTTCTCATTCATGAAACAGGCATCATAGTCTGTTCCACCTTCAGACGTACTAATGCAGCTAAATGCCATCTCAGTCAATCGAGTGCTCGGCACATGCCACACCATTTCATACTCCGCTCCACCCAACCGGATGGTCGCGTAACATGCCTCTTGATTGGCCTCTGTGGCTCCTGGGCCATTGTAAGGTGAAGCAAGTTACTATTATACGGAGTTCACTGACTGGTGCTCAGAATAAAGGGTTCTCATTCATGAAACAGGCATCATAGTCTGTTCCACCTTCAGACGTACTAATGCAGCTAAATGCCATCTCAGTCAATCGAGTGCTCGGCACATGCCACACCATTTCATACTCCGCTCCACCCAACCGGATGGTCGCGTAACATGCCTCTTGATTGGCCTCTGTGGCTCCTGGGCCATTGTAAGGTGAAGCAAGTTACTATTATACGGAGTTCACTGACTGGTGCTCAGAATAAAGGGTTCTCATTCATGAAACAGGCATCATAGTCTGTTCCACCTTCAGACGTACTAATGCAGCTAAATGCCATCTCAGTCAATCGAGTGCTCGGCACATGCCACACCATTTCATACTCCGCTCCACCCAACCGGATGGTCGCCGTAACATGCCTCTTGATTGGCCTCTGTGGCTCCTGGGCCATTGTAAGGTGAAGCAAGTTACTATTATACGGAGTTCACTGACTGGTGCTCAGAATAAAGGGTTCTCATTCATGAAACAGGCATCATAGTCTGTTCCACCTTCAGACGTACTAATGCAGCTAAATGCCATCTCAGTCAATCGAGTGCTCGGCACATGCCACACCATTTCATACTCCGCTCCACCCAACCGGATGGTCGCGTAACATGCCTCTTGATTGGCCTCTGTGGCTCCTGGGACATTGTAAGGTGAAGCAAGTTACTATTATACGGAGTTCACTGACTGGTGCTCAGAATAAAGGGTTCTCATTCATGAAACAGGCATCATAGTCTGTTCCACCTTCAGACGTACTAATGCAGCTAAATGCCATCTCAGTCAATCGAGTGCTCGGCACATGCCACACCATTTCATACTTTGTGCCACCCAACCGGATGGTCGCGTAACATGCCTCTTGATTGGCCTCTGTGGCTCCTGGGCCATTGTAAGGTGAAGCAAGTTACTATTATACGGAGTTCACTGACTGGTGCTCAGAATAAAGGGTTCTCATTCATGAAACAGGCATCATAGTCTGTTCCACCTTCAGACGTACTAATGCAGCTAAATGCCATCTCAGTCAATCGAGTGCTCGGCACATGCCACACCATTTCATACTTTGTGCCACCCAACCGGATGGTCGCGTAACATGCCTCTTGATTGGCCTCTGTGGCTCCTGGGCCATTGTAAGGTGAAGCAAGTTACTATTATACGGAGTTCACTGACTGGTGCTCAGAATAAAGGGTTCTCATTCATGAAACAGGCATCATAGTCTGTTCCACCTTCAGACGTACTAATGCAGCTAAATGCCATCTCAGTCAATCGAGTGCTCGGCACATGCCACATTCTTGGACGTTGTGCACGGTGTTTTTAACGGCGTGTTCGGACACATGCACGACAAAACTTCCGACAGGTCGTGGGAAACTTTGAGGAGATGGCAGAATCCGACAAGGAGCTGGCCAATCCGTGCGTCCCGTCTATTCACGTGACACAGTTATTGGCCGTCGCCTGTTCGGATTAGGCCATCTTTCCGAAGCCTCGTACGATCCCTCGTTCCGTCACGCATTTGTCTCGGGCTTTTTCGTTGGACAGTTTGAACAAACGATGTTCTGCTGGTGTTTGTTGAATAAACTCCTGCGTCTTGCTTACCTTGTGCAGTGATCCGCAGTTTGCTTTTTCTCACTGTAAAATATACCGAAATGATTGCAGCAATTGTGTTGTGTATTTTTTTATAAATACGGAAGTTAGTCAGCACCAATGGACGACTTGTCTCAGCTGTAGACGAGACATTTAGCCAGTGCAGTACAACAGCTAGACTGGGGTCTTATACCCCTGTCAGACGGCGTTTTAAAGGTCCTTTTTACTAAGCTCCTTTATAAAATCGGCGAACCAGCGCACGCCGTAGAGCACGTGCACGCGCCGTAGAGGACGTGCGCACTCCACATCGCGAGTTGATTGGCCGATTTTTTTAAAGGAGCTTAGTGAAAAGGATCTTTAGATCGCCGTCTGACGGGGGTATTTAACATGCATCACACATTAGTGATACACGACCGCAAGCCTGTACGATGCTCATCCAGATCGAAACGGGCAGAGGTGAGGAATGAACCCAGGATCCACCGGGTTCTGTCGCACGAACTTTCGCCCCACGTGCTCCGAGCTGTTGTGCGCTAGTCCACTAGGTCAGCGATCCCCCTAAAATGAAATGATTGCAAGTGGTTTGCTTGACACGCCTTTAGTCGTAGACGATGCTGCAATTTGCTCACCGTGACATGGCCTGAGAGAGTTCATGCGCTCGTGCAAGGAATAGTTTTTATCCAGTTTAAATTTATATGATTGTGTCCCAAGGGGAAACCAAAATAAAATAAATGAAATGAATAAAATTGATCTCAAAGAGACGCTCGCATAGAAGACAAATACGGTATTGTTTTTGTTCTATAAAAGTATTAACAACGAAACTTGTGAGTTTAACGTTCTTCTACAAGGTCCCATTTTTTATAGTTATGTAAAAATACATATGTTAAAGCGATGTTCTTCGGAGCAGCATTCATCTATATGCGAACGCCGAAGATAATTTTTTTCCGGAGATATAAAATTTCGAAGCTCGTGGCGTGCAGATTGTCAAGGTTTCGCTCTGGTACTTTGCACAGCTGTTAATTTCACACCGAAGGATGCACGTAGCAATACTATTTGTTGTATTTATTTTATGAAAGGTTTACGAAATGTTCACATAATATAACAATTACAATAAAAAATTTTTATGGCAACATATTAACGGAATAAGTCAAATAAACACGTGTTAGAGACACATTCAGAAATTATTTACGAACAATCTACTTTATATAAAACGATGCAAAGTAGATCAAAATGATCATCTTTAAATGCATTTTACGAATCTATAATAAAAATATGACTAGCCGTTATTGTCGCTTAGCTAGTGTAAAACCCTAATTATTTTCGCGGTCCCTATTTTCCGCGGATCGGTCACAGAGGACGTAATTGCGGCCACTAAATTTCGCGAATTCCAGAGACCTGCATCGAAACTCTTAGGAACCGAAATTTTCGGGTACCCTTAAATTTCGCACATTTTTCAGTTGGCGAAATTCACAAAGATCAAGTGCTTGCGAACATGAAGGGTTTTACAGTATTAATGCAGAAACACTCTCATTGCTCTAAATGTGGTAAAATTGCACTTAAATATAAAAAAAAAAAATAGAAACCACTTCTTTTTAAAACTTTTCTCAACCGTTTCTAGTGGCTTTAACTAACTTGCGATGGCAATTATTGAGTAAGGCACGGCCTACCTAAAGGCCCACGACCAGACCCAAGATTCTGCAAGGAAGAAGATCCTCCTCACCCTGGTGGAGGAGAAAACAGGCAATGGTGGACAGGGTAGAAGGGGGAGAGGAGGGAGCGGGGGAAAAGTGGAGAGGGCGTACTGGTCGTCGATCTTTCAGAGAAAAAACGACAACCAACCTTCACTCAAATTGAGAGCTTCTCTTTGGTATAGGGGCTTTTCCGCACGACGTAGGCCCCAAGGAGACATTTTCTATAACGACAAAGGCTTTATAGCGGCGCTGCTCTATCGTAGGTTGTAAGACGTTATGGTGTCCCACAGTCCCAGTTTAGCTTTATATTTATGTCCGCTTGCGTGGCCTACAAACACCCCCCCCCCCTTTTTTTATTTTCTTCTTCAGAACAAGTCTATTTTTTTTTTTTATTTGGCGCCGTAAACAGTCTTCGATTGTTCCCGTCATGCTTCGAATTCAAATGACACCTTTAACTTTATTAATTATAAAGTTAAGTGCTAAAGGTAATTATTTACGTATTTATGTCAAACACCTATTTTTCTTTTGTTTTCATATTTTCCGTTTGGCAGGAATCAATATTCATTTATTTATTTATTTATTTCAGTACCCTCAAGGCCCTGGGGCATTACAGAGGGGAGTGGTACAAAACAAATTTGGAATACAAACAATATACAAACACTAGAGGCCAAGCGCTAAAAATGTTTAAAAAATGTGTAAACAAGTTAAGAAATTTATAGAACAAGGAAAACAAACAAAGAAAAATATTAACGTAAGTAAGCAGTCAGCGCACTTTTAAACAAGTCAAAAGACGGTATGTTTACTAATTCCGCGGGAAGGCGATTCCTCTCTGAAGATGTTCTTGGAATAAAAGAGTTATAATAGGCTGAGGTAATGCAATGAGGAATTCCGATATTAAATTGATGATCTACGCGCGGCGAGAGGAAAACAGGATTTAACATTAGTTCGTTTTTTAGCGAAGTATCGGAATGATAAATTTTATAAAAAAAAATAAGCAAACAAGATATTTTTCGGCGTAATGAAAGAGCAGGAAGTGATAAATTAGTTTAAAATCAATTTACATATTACATCAATCCGTTTTCTGTGCGATGCGTACTTTTCATAAGAACGATTTGGGCCGCGCTCTTAATGATATAGCTGAGTGCTTCTCCCCAGGACATGACTATCATATACTGTAAACGACCTAATTTTCGCGAATTTCGCGAATCACCTACAATTCGCGAAAAATAGGTCCCGTGAACAATTCCCGTAAAATTTAAACGCATTGAAATCTATATTGAGATCCCACCGCGTTGCAAAAATTAGAACCCGTGAATTATTCCAAAACTTCAGCTTTTACCTAATGGCGAAATATTGAGCCCGCGAAAAATACGTCGTTTGCAGTGTCACGATTGACAAATGATTAGGCGGCGAATAAACGGAGAAACTAGTCGTTTAATGGGGCGAACTTGTGCCTAAAACAAAATAGAAGAAGGTTAGCGTCGCAGGTGTCGATGGCGGCGAAACAGCAGGATTGAGCGCTGGGGTGAGACTGACTGCGGCTCGCAACGCGGAGGCCCTTATGTACACGCGTGGGGCTTCTGTAACAATCGGCGTAGAAGGTTCGGGGCGTAAACTCTTCGCACCTCGAATAAGCAACAGTGTTCTCGAATTCACCAGAATGCGACATTTAGAGAGATACCAAAAGGCGCGTCCGCTCCCAGTCATCGAACCTCGGCCCTTTGCGCGGGAGCCAAGCGCGATAACCATTCTGCCACGGGCGCCTTGCTCAGGGATGCGCGAGGCAATATTTGACAGCAATGTGTACAAAATGTAAACACACATCAACAAAATCCTCGTTGTTATCGACTTTCATCTTTATTTCATTGTACGGTACGCATGGATGCTCAGAGAAGGTTGCTGGATTGTTCGTCGTCACACAATGTTGAACACCAAGATACCGACTCACCAGATACCACTTTCCTCGCCTTGTTTTAGCGTTGATAGACCATTCGTGAGGACTTCGGGCTTTACGGTAATGTGCTGGGCCTATAGTTCTCAACTGCCGGCAGTAGTGGCGTTAGCCGAGAGTCCTTCGTGAGCAAATGGCCCGGGGTAGAAAAGGGGAGCGAGATTAGGCGACAAATCAAGCAAACATAAATATCAAACTAAGCAAGGGACAGCATGACTATCCATACCCGACGATTGAGCAGCACCACTGTACAGCCTTGGTCGGTTGTAAATGCCTCCTTGGACCTGACGTCGTGCGGAAAAGCCCCTATGACGAAGACAAGGTAGATCTATTTGAGTGTAGGTTTGTTGTGGTTTTCCGCTTAGGGAGGTCATATGTTACTCAATATTTTGCCACTACTAGTTAGTTAAGATCACTGTAAAACGCTAGGAGAGTTTAAAATAAACTAAAGATGGAGATTTTAAATATTGACGTGCAATGTTTCCATATTTAGGGAAATCAGAGGCGCTTCATGCATTAATAACACAACTGCATTAATAGCTGAGTGGATTCGTCCTATATGTTCGTAAAATGCATTTAACGATGATCGTAATATATTTTACGTCGTTTTATACGAAGTCGTTCCTTGGTCAATAATTTGTGAATGCGTCTCTAAAACATATTTATTTGATATGTTTCGTAAATATCTTTGCATCAACATTTTCTGTTGTAATATTTAATATTCTGTGTACATAGCGTAAACCTTTGATAAAATAAATATAAAAAGTTATTACTACGTGCATACTTCGATGTGAAATTGACGGCTGTGCAAAGTACCGTAGCGAAATCTTGACAATTTCCACGCGTTGAGCTTCGAATTCTTGTATATCCGTAAGGAAATTACCTACGGCGTTCGCATATAGGTGAATGCTCTTCCCAAAAACATGGCTTTAACACATATTTTTTACAGAAATATACAAAAAGGTGACCCGGACCATCATTTCACGATCTGACGTGAAAACACCGTACAGGAAACAGTCCCATCGTAATGACCGCCTGTTCAAAATGACCGCCTGTTCAAAATGAAAGAAATGCAACGTTTAATTGCATTTCACTTTTATTAGATGTATCTCTAATGTGAATAGCACCATGAAAAGACCAGTAATATCCAGCTAATGTTCAAGGGGATTACACGATTTTATAGGGTGATACAAGGAGACGCCAGGCTCTTTAAATCGACAGGAAAATTCGGTTTTTTAACCTATCGCGCTACGACTTTGTG
Source organism: Ixodes persulcatus (assembly GCA_013358835.2). Classification (NCBI taxonomy): domain Eukaryota; kingdom Metazoa; phylum Arthropoda; class Arachnida; order Ixodida; family Ixodidae; genus Ixodes; species Ixodes persulcatus. Next base: position 30,547 of record JABSTQ010005653.1, on the reverse strand, counting down.
CAGCGTTGCCCACAGATGGTGCATTTTTTTTTTTTGTAAAATTTGCAAAGAGCGAACTTACCCGAGGAAAAAGTAAAGAAAGAAAAAGGCTTAGCTCCTATGGAAACGCAGCGACGCCACCGGTCTTCAAAGAACACGACGCCGTTTCGCACGGGTGACAAGAGATGGCGCAACGAACGCCGCCAGCGAACGAGCATACGGCGCCGAGAGCCGGCGTCTTTTTTTAGCAGACGATCTTTTCGACTCAAAAGCGGCGCGCGTTCCGCAGGGGGCGACAGTCGCAGAAACAAAAACAACAACTGATATGAAAAAAGCTCGCGCCGATTTTGATTCGAAAAGATCGTCTGCTAAAGAAAAGACGCCGGCTCTCGGCGTCGTAGGCGTCATATGCTCGTTCGTTGGCGGCAGTTGGCGTCGCGACCGCTTGCGCCATCTCTTGTCTCCCGTGCGAACTTCGCGCCGTGTTGTTTGAAGACCGGTGGCGTCGCTGCGTTTCCATAGGAGCTAGAGTTCCTGTATAGGCTCCCTACGGGAGCCAGAGTTGCGCGTTCATGCATGGCATCGGGATTCAGCTCCTCAGGTGACTGAATTCGGCGAATAGCAGCGCCGCTCATTCGAGGCGCGCGGCGCACTCAATAGCCGGGGAACGTACGCCGGGGCGCGTGCAACGTCTACTTTGCTGCACGACACTTGATACGGCTCCTCACGTGATCGGATCTCGGCGAATAGCGGCGAGGGCGGCACCCGGCACGTGGAATCAAACGCGCAACTCTGGCTCCCGTAGGGAGCCTATACAGGAACTCTAATAGGAGCTAAGCCTTTTTCTTTCTTTACGTTTTCCTCAGGTAAGTTCGCTCTTTGCAAATTTTGCAAAAAAAAAAAAAAAATGCACCATCTGTGGGCAACGCTGCACACAGTCGTAGCGCGATAGGTTAAGAAACCGAATTTACCGGTCGATTTAAAGAGCCTGGCGTCTCCTTGTATCACCCTGTAGTTCGAATTCCTACGCAAATTTCTTGTCGGCCCAAGTAGGTTCCTTTTATTGTCCCCGTGTCTCACAAAGGGAAAACGGCAGGGCGTGTTTTTATTAACGCCATCCTCCGGCACACGCTTCACGCTTGTCGACAGAGCTAGAGCGTGTGGCCGGTGCCATCTTGAGCGTTCGTGCGTATGGCGCGTGCTTTCCTCGCTTTACGAAGCGACGAACACGCACGTGCTGGGCTGTGAAGATCGCACGCTGGACAGTGATTTTGTAAATATTGGAAAGGTCTATAGACCTTTCCAAAAACGAGCTTGTGGCCGGTGCCATTCTAAGTGTTCGTGCGTATGGCGCGTGCTTTGCTCGCTTTCCGAAGCGACGAACACGCACGTGCTGGGCTGTGAAGACCGCACGCTGGACTGTGATTTTGTAAACATTGGAAAGGTCTATAGGACGAGCACTTCCATCACCGTGCTTGGTCTCGAAATAATCGAAAGTACATGGACTAATGTACCCTAGCTGATCAAAAAAAAAAAAAAAAAAGTTTACGAAGCCACCGAAAGACAAAATCTTTGGCGGAGCCTGGCTTTTATATAACGTTTTTTATTTCTATATTATTATATTTATATATGTACATATTTTATAATTTTTTTACCGTGAAACCTTTTGTGCTTTATGCATCTCTCGCGCTATTCTTAAAGGAAAGCTTTTTTTTTTTCTGTTCACAAATACACTCATGAAGTGGTAAGTCGATCACACTGCTCATCATCATACAAAAGTCAGTCTGCAAAAACGAGTCATCGCTATATCTGGGGTTCGAATGCTGCCTGCCAAGTTTTGTGTCCTTGAGCTCATTGCCATATGCGGCATTCGGAGCAGGGATATCGCAGTGACCCGCGTTCGAACCTGTATGCAGACCGTCTTTCGTGTGATGTATAAGCAGTGTGACGCCGGCTTTGGGGCTCGCGCGTTTTCCCGGGTCAATGTCGTCTTTTTTGCTGTTGTGTTTGTGATGCATTGCTATCGCTATTAGCGGCGAGAAGTTTTGGTGGCGCCCTCCTGTGGTTCCCCCTTGTGACGTCATTACCTTGCAAACAACAAGTTCGATGGTGTTTGTTATTAGCATGGTGGAAGCTTGAAATCATTGCGCTCTCAAAGGAACACTGCCAACACCGTCAAAATTAAAGTTCTTTCATTCCTCTTATTTCCGTCGATGATAAATCCCTTTTCCGACGTCATATAGTCAGCGTTCGGACAATCGTGGAAGGCCGACCACAGCGACGCTTTCGGTCGCGCACGGGGCTAATTGATGTAAACGTATACTTTTTTATTTTCAAATTTTTTGTTTGTTTTTGTCTTGGGCTGCATCGCGTGCTGCTGGACCTTTTCCCTCGGCTCAGGCCATTGATATCCTGTCAGGCGGCTTTGTTTCGCTTTTTGTAACTTTGGACCTTCCGAGCCAAGGAGGTACTTCTCGCCTTGAAAAAAAAAAAATAAAAGAAATCATTGACTGAAGCTAGACTGAATGTTAGGATTGACGATACTCCAGAATTGTTTAGAATTATTCGCTAACATGATAGGCAGGGTATAATTTAAAAAAAATGTGACTTAGTTTCGCTAATAGTTGCTGTGTACTCATTATTTGCATTATGGTAGGCTGTCCAGCGTGCCTCAGAGGACAGTCGCTTGGCAGCGCGAAACAGTCTTTTCTTCCTGTTTCGTACCCGCCTGAGGTTAGCGTTAAACCAAGGTGCGTTAGTATTGCATCGAATTTTCCTAGATGGTATGTATGTTTCAGTCAACATTGTACCACAGTTTTTGAATAAAATCCAATTAGACTCGACGGAGCGCTTTATAAAACCGGGCAGATAATCGTCAAGGAACTTGGACAGGGCCAAGTTAATTGAAGAAAACTTAGCTCTGCTGTAATTACGAATATGTTTCACGCAAGATTCCAGAACTATGCTTCGTTTCACCTTAGGTCCGAGCGTGGCCGATGTTATGAGCCGAAGGGCCAATCAAATAGCGCAAAAAGCGCAACGTCATGGCGTGCTCTCTGCACTTGATAGAACTAGCCGGCGTAGGAGCACGCACAGAGACACGGCGAATCCCGGCTGGTCCTATGAACTGCAGAGGGCACGCCATGACGTTGTGCTTTTTTCGCTGTTTGATTGGCCCTTCCGCTCATAACATCGGCCGTGCTCCAACCTAAGCTGAAACGAGGTATACCAGTGGAATATTTAGTGCAAAGTGGAGAACTGAATGGTCGCTTAGACCTGGTAGGTACGTTATAGGTGATATAACGTTCGGATGTGTAGTTAGCACCAGATCGAGTATATTTGATGATAGGGTTGTAACCCTGGTCGGTTCTGTGACGAGTTGGGAAAGGTTGAAGTCAGAACAAAGGTCGATAAATTCGTTAGTCTCGGATGAGAAAGGACTAGACACAGGATCAGCGGTAGACCAAGAAATGTTGGGGTAATTGAAGTTACCCATCAATATGATCCGCACCCCTGGATACTGTACAACAATTTGGTTAATATAATCATGTAACAGACTCACAAAAAAAGAACTGCTTGTTGGAGGTCGATAGCATACACCTATAATAGTTTGCTTGTGCATAAAACTAACGCAGACCCAAACGATCTCGAGTTAACTGGCTAGACAGACCGAGAAATTAATGAATCAGCAACCGCCAGCAAAACACCACCGCCACTCCTGTCCCGTCTATCGCAGCGGAATGTGTTGAACCGTTTCTGACAATAAAATAACTCACTATCAGTCACTTTGCTAGATAGCCTCGACTCAGTGAGAGCAATGACGTCTGCATCGCATGAATCAGCAACTGAGCACAGTTCGTCACGTTTACGGATAAGGCTGCGAATGTTAGTAATCAAAACGGAAAAATTTTTGAAATTCATACGCGTATCACTGCCCCTCACTGGTTGTTAAGAAGGCACAAGGGAAGGGGTCACATTCTGAGCAAGGGAGGGGACTGTCGTAGCAGAAACTTGGTGACGGGGCGTGGCTAGTTCACAAACGGAGTCTTCGATTTCACTGTACGCATGGCACGTGTTATTGATAAACAGTTTCTTATACTTTAGCTTAAACACGCCCTCCTGCCCTTTCCCGTATTCCAGTAGTTTACGCCAAGCCAAGCGTGTCGAAGCGCTAAAGCCTTCAAAGACAAAAACAGGGCTGACTTTTAATCTTGGTTTAATCTGCAAAGCACTTTCTTTAGTTTTAAAGGGCTGGAACTTCACTAAAATGGGACGGTGTTTTCCAGTTACAAATGATCCTAAACGGTGGGCACGCACAATCTGTTCTCGTGATAAACTAAGCGAAGCGTATTCTGAAAGTAGCCCTGTGACTTTCCCTTCCGCCTAGGCCCACGTTTCGCCAGCGCAATCAACTACACCATGGAATACAAGGTTATCTCTGCGTGACTGGTCTTCAATCTCGTCTAATCTGAGGTGCAAAAGGTTATTATCTTTTTCAACGCGCTGAACAGCTTCGTGGGCACCAGCCAACTTATGGTGAAATTCTTCGATTGAAGCTGCCTTCAATTTGATAGTAGAAACCCTCGTACCGACACTTGCAACCGTGACTTTTAGTTGTTCATGAATTGATTTTAGTTCGTTAATCGAGGTGAGTACGAGGGGCGTTCATAAAGTTCGTGTTATTGTCCGGAAGGAATAAGAGATTCAGCAATCAAACTCGAGTAGGAGTTGAGACTTTCTCTACATGTTCATCACCAAACGTTACCCACTTTTTTCAGCGATGCACCATATGCCGGAGGTCATTGTTATAGAACTCCTCGTTTTGAGTGTTTATGAATCGCTCCACTTCAGCAATCACTTAGTCACCGTCCTTGAAATGCTTTTCTCTTATTTGGCCACACTGGAAGCGTCTGCGCCATTTAACCAAAGTGTCATAAACTGGGGCGTTGTCCCCGAACACCGACACCAGCTCGGAAGGAATCTCCTTAGCATTGCTTCCTTTCAAATGGAGAAAACGGATCACTGCATGTGCTTGGCACCGACGGGCGGTGCCATTTTTGTTTCAACTCCCTAGCGGCTTTCCGAACTACTATAGCATGCGATGTTTATACTGTGCGGAAACTAGAGGGACGCGCGCTCATGCTGATGCCTGTTTTGTTCCGTTTTGTTTTCGATTTTGTGTGCCGATAATACGAGCTTTATGAACGCCCCTCGTATGTTGTTTTGCCCTTGTTCAACGCTCTGAGTACGCACATTTGTATCTAACAATACCCGCGTCATTTCATCTAGTTGCTTAGCCAGTTCGGCATTAGTTGGACCAGGGTTAGTCTCGACATCACCACCAAGTAACAGTAAAAACACTCTAAACGAACTCAACAAAGCTTCTGGGCATGAAAGCACTACAATACAGACATCGTTCGACCTAAAACAATAACAATCGTCTTGATTACAAACTTGTAGGGTTAGAAGAACGAAGTTTAAAATGTGCATATTCGGCGTGCATCCATGCCCACTGATGATCCACGGTGAAGGGACCAGCTTTCTAGGCCATCGTGATGATGCCAGTGAAGATGTGGCTGTTCCAGAAGGACAGAGGCGAAGCTGGTTGATAACAGTGACGGTTGCCTCGGTTGCCTGGCCCAATTTCTGCTTGGTTGTACTAGAAGCTCCGATAAAGGGGACGCCTTCCATGTCGAGCGAATCCCTTGGTCCAGACAGATTGGCGCCCGAGGAGCCAGGTTGGAGGCCAAAAGCCGCCCCGCTTGAGAACTGTAGGGTTAGAAGAACGAAGTTTAAGATGTGCATCTTTGGCGTGCATCCATGCCCACTGTAGTTGCTACACAAAGCTCGCATATAATGTAAATAATTGCAGCACAAGCGTTTTCCTGCGCCTTCTCCAAACCGCGAAATGAATGAATTTATTATTTGATACCTTCTAATAAATGCAATTTGTTTGTACAAAAAAGCTAGTTTTGATGGCTTCCTATCTTCCAATAATTATCATGTATTGACATGACGTTAGATGCTGGCATCTCAACGCCGTTAGAAACGGCCAATCGATTGAGTTAGATCTATTAAAACGAGCAAGTTTACCATTCGCGAAGAGCCGCCTAACGCTGAGTCCCTCGATGTTTATTTTGTAACCTTCCGTTATAAAATAGACGGCTCTAACGTTACGACAAACGTTAGTGCCGGCGCCGTTTTTAATGCCAGCAAACTCGCACAACCTTCATTTATTTTACTTCTTTATTTGTAACCTTCCGGCTTCCTAGACGTTCGGAAAACAAGATCGCTGTTTCATTGCTGAAAGATTTCGGTGGAGGCATGCGGTAAGCACGCACAGCGTGGCCATCGAGTAGCGAACGCTTCGAATAAGCCATAACGTTTTACACGCTGACACATAGTCAAGGCGCAAGAGTAAATGCAATAAAGAAGAAACGAAATCTCTCGAAAACTATCAAACGAAGGGCTTTAGCACACTTTACAACCTAACAAATAATTTTCTTCGAAAACACGCGCAAGGAGGGAATTTTCGTATACGCTCGCTAATCAGAACACTCTAAGGAAAGCACCTCAGCTGCGAATTACTAGTTGTGATCGTTGCGCACTGCAAAAGCAACAAGAGGTGTCAATTAGAACTGAAATTTACGAGAGCGTAATTTGCGCGAAGCAGCGAACGTCTGCGAAGCGTATGAACGGCTGGTGACGGTGCGTATGGAGGGAGAATAGACAAGGTAACCGGAAACTAGCTTACTACGGCTCCTGAATAAACACGACGCAGCCGAAATACTGCTAGCGGATGACAAAGAAAAATAAGCAAGTCATACGTTGGAGAAAAGAGAAACCGAGAGCCAAGCATACGGGCATAGGTCCCCGGCGTCGGTTGGGCTCGAAGAATGCGAAATGGGCGTGGCCAAGGTGTTCGCGTGGCGTGTCGGTGTCGTAGTTGACGAGCTGTCAACGAGGACACGCCAGCTGGTCAAACTCTCCCCTATATATGGCTCTGATTCCGAAGAACCTCTGCTAATCTCTGCCAGCGAAAACCCCGTGATCAAGCGTGGCTGTTTTCGATCTTAGAGGTTCATAGTGTGGCCACTGGGATTGCGACGTCAGCCGATAAGAAGGCCAAAAGAAGAAATCACTAATCAAGCAGCATGAATAGGATCTTTTATTTCCAATGTGTTATAGGAAGTATTCACTGGCGGCCATAGCTGTATGCGTGACTGCTGAGCGCGTGCTGACGGCGAGCTTCCACAGTTCGTTTGCAACCTGCATTCCGCACCACCGAGATCGCCGGTATAGGAACCGTGCACATCTAATTCAGGCCCCGACCGGGGCGCCCCTAGCGGCAAACGGGTCCGTTTCATCGGGGAACTTCTGCCAGTCGCTGCGTTGGTTGTGCGTTGTAGCGGGTTAGCGCTGTAATTTCCGAGGTAGCTATTCCGCACTAAGAAAGCCACAACAATTGATGCGGCAAACAATAGGCGACCGCCGCGACGCGGCCGGCATAGAAAAGGTGCGGATCTAATTCAAGCCCCGACCAGGGCGCCCCTAGCGGCAAACGGGTCCGTTCCATCGGGGAACTTCTGCCAGTCGCTGCGTTGGTTGTGCGTTGTAGCGGGTTAGCGCTGTAATTTCCAAGGTAGCTATTCCGCTCTAAGAAAGTCACAACAATTGATGCGGCAAACAATAGGCGACCGCCGCGACGCGGCCGGCATGCTCGCTTCCCATTGGCAGACTAGTAATGTGAGCTCGTTCTGAGAATGCGCTCTAAACATCGCCCTCAAATATGGCGTCCAGTAAATACCCCCTAGTGTGCATGAGATGCAATGTATTTATGGTGCAATTGTTTAAAATTACTTAGAAGATATTAGATTGTCGTTTCAAGGGGATGAGGAAGAACCTTTATTTTATCAATTTCCCCGCTACATTGAGAGGGGAAACTGGGTGCATAGGTCACGTGGCGTCAATGTTCACACTCAATATACACAGCTGGGAAACTAAATTGGGGTATGGGTCACGGAACATCAATTTTCATGTTACATTAAGTGAGAAAATTTTATTGTTCTGCCTCGTATAGTCAGGAGACGTAACGTCAATTACCCCGCTAAATTTAGCTGGGAAACGGAATGTGTTTAGGTCACGTGACATCGATTTTCCCATCAAATATATCGGAAAAACCGAATTAGTGGCTAGGTCACGTGACATCAGGTCATGTGACGTCACGCTAAATTTAGCGGGAAAACTATACTGGCGTATTGGTCACGTGAAATCGATTTCTCCGTTGACTAGGGCGGGCAAACTTAATTCGTGTATAGGTCGTAATGCCAGGTCTCCTGACATAAATTGACGTCACGTGAGATAAACAGAAATTTAATTTTCCCGTTAAATTTAGCGGAAAATGCACGGACAGATGCACAAAGAGAATTCTGGGGTTGGTGGACTAGGTTATAGAGGAGTTTAATAAGCCACGCCCAGAATTTCTTAAGCGGTCAGTGACTGTACGCCGAGAAACTGAGGGAGAGGAGGAGACGAGAGGGGACATCAGAGCGCCGAGCTCTGATTAGACAGATTAGTGGGTAGACCTAATGTTAGCTACCTTTCCCTCCTGTGCACTCGCTGAACGGGATCAAAGGCGAAAGGCAAACGCAGGGCGCCGGCGTTCCGCGTGTCTAACGCGTTCGACGAGTGCAGTGGAGACAAAGGCACAGTACAAAGGTAACTATTAGCGGCGAGATGTCTCGGTGGCTCCCTCGTTTGGTTACCTTCGTGACGTCATTACCTTGTGAACAACAAGTTTGATGGTGTTTGAAATGGGCAAGATGGAAGCCTCAAATCATAGCTCTCTCAAAGCAACACGGCCAACACCGTGAAAATTGAAGTTCTTACATTCCTCTTATTTCCGTCGATGAGACATCCTTTGCTGACGTCATAGTCAGCATTCGGCCGATTGCGGTGGGCCGACCACAGCGACGCTTTCGACCACTCACGTCGTGAGCTCGACGATCTGCGGTCCTCGCGCGCTCTTTCGATTCCTCTCCCCCAGTTTCTGCCCGCATAGCAAAGTATTTAAGCGTACTGACAAGTGGCCATTTTTTTCCCCTTACTGCGCGATGCACGTTAAGAGGGCGCGGTACCTCTATTTATTCGTCCGTTTCAGCCACCAGATGGCGCGCGGCTCGCGACGTGGTTGAACGCGCGACTTCTAGATGGCGCCAGTATCGGAGTGTGAAAAGGCCCGCGTTATCCGCTGCGTGAAATAGATCCCCGAAATGTGTCGTGTTCTCCCGGCGGAGGAAGCTTCTCCCTCCCTCGCGCGCGCTTGCTGTGGTCAGTCAGCTCAGTGTGCATTTCATCGGACTTCAGTGATAATACGCGCGGTGGCCGAGTCCGGCCTCTGCGCTGTGTGATGCAGTGGGTGGCGCTCGTTTCTGTTCGGAGGTAGGAATAAAAATGTCTGTCCCCTTTCTTACGACGCTCGTTTCTATAGCTTGGGCGTTCGATCTCAAGTGACGTACAGTACCGCCTTTTCGAAATCGTCCTTTGCAGCGAGCGATTGAGAGTCAGGTTAGCGTTTTATTTTGGTCAGCACTACACGTTCAATGAAGACCTCGGGCGGCGATGTAAATGCGTTTTGCTCCCCAAAGTGTGTCCAAGGTGCGCAGTGACAATTGGAAATGGTATTGAAGGCGCGCGACCGTCGGTTGGTAAAATACGTGCGTTAGATTCACTTTTTCAGTCTAATCTTTTTTGCCGACGTCTTTTATCTGTTTCGACAAATGACATGGTCGAGTCTATTGATAACCTTAGCTAGACTGAACGTACGGAGTGTCCGGGCTTTAGATAAATTTGCTTCGTTTATGTGAATGAATAACTGTTTTCTCTTTTCGGTGCTCGGTGCTATGCAAAAAAATCGCTTAGATGTTATGGCAGCGTAGTGTGGCGGCGTTTTGCACGCTGACTCGGTATGGCATTCGCTGTGCACACACGGTATGTGTTCAGATGGAATGTGTCAAATCGTATTTCCGATCGATATGGTGGACTTACTTTGCTACAGTGTTAATTATATTTTCCTGATTTAAACTGGTTCTTCCTTTACCTTAGCCTAAGTTCAAATTCGAGAGTGAAGGCAGACTTAGCGTCGTAACATCCGTAATGCACAGAAAGAAATTAGTACTTTGAAAGAAAAACAAAAGGATACGAGGCGGCTCGGTGTTATAGAATTAATGAGTGTACGAAGGATGCCATCGTACGTTTTTTTCATGTTGAACGCTCCGCATCGCTGGGAAACGCTCAAGGTACCAGCGAAGACAACGAGCTGGCGTGAAATTGCCATCGAGCGGAAAACGAGCGCCACTTTTGTCATGCGCTTTCATTTCGATATGGGGCAAAATGCGCGCGAAATAGTAACAAGTAAGGCAACAAAATTTAGATGTTGGGTCTGGAACACCGCCAGACTCAGCCGTGTTGGGGGCATCTCTCGCGAGTCAATACGTCAAAGGTATTGCGCGTCGAACTGTAGGTGTGAGTTATCCATTTGAGCGAAACCTTGATTTCGCAAAACTATTGTGCGTTAGAAATATGCATCGTATTAATCAGCTATTACTATACCCTATCTCAATAATAGCGCACAGTACTTGGAAGCCACGAGCGAGAAATAAATGAAAGTTGATTTTGTTGCACAATCGCGACGTGGAGACCCATAAAAGAGTGTCCCGATAAAAAGAGAGCTTCCCCTTCTCTTCAAGTGCATGGGTTACGCTCTCAATCCTGCACCTGTGGTAACACTGCAGGTTCCTAAATCGTCTTCCCTGAAGAACACAGTAGCCTTCAGAATTGAGGGGTGCTACGCGAAAGCGAGCGACATGTCAGGGGATCGAACGCGAGGTGCTCCGGGTTTTGAAAACACTCCTGATAAAAAAAATAACAAAGTTTTTTTTTGGTTTGTTTTTTGTCGAGGCACTTTTTTTTTTTTTCGTCCCTGGGCATACAACGACAACGCACCCACTGGGACCCGAGTCAAGGCAAGGACAACTAACTACTAAAAGGAAGAAAAAAAATCATGTTCGCAAACATAAACAGAACGCATCCATCGAAAAAAATGAATCCCCTGCTGGTTCTGCCGGGTGTCGAACCGAAATTTTTATCGGTTCGGTTCCGGTTCAGGTTCGCAGATTTCGGTTCAGCTCCGGTTCAGTTCCGGGGAGCAAAAAATAACGGTTCGAACCGGTTTGAACCGGTTCGAACCGGTTTGAACCGCAAAACCGAGAATATATTTTCCGCGTTTCTTCGGTAATAGGCACTATTTCAACAGTGAAACGAGTATCTAGCATTTTATCATTCGTAGAATCCACTTTTATTTTCAGGTAGAAAAATAAATTGCGTTATTTAATTTAAATGAAACAGTAAAAGAAAGCTAGATTAACATATATGACTCAGCATCTATTTTGTTTTACCTCAGTCGCATATATTTTATCTGAATCGAAACGTTATCAGTTTGGGGATCGCCTAAAATACCCGTTAATGCTGCAACTTCGCGTCACAGTATTGAAAGTAGAATCCTGCTGTGCTCTTGAGCTTAGGAATTAATTACAGTGCATAAAATCATGAAATGAGCGCGTCCTCGCCATATATACCCTGAAATCTAGTTTACAAAATACGTTTTACGATAAGTATGATAACGACTCAACTGAGCTAAAATCAATAATATTTTCAAAATGCCAAGACAGTTTTAGGACAGACCCTTTCATCTACCTTTTATAGAAGCACTGAGCGGCAATAACAACGCTTACTTTCCTGACCGATATTCTTTACACTCAAGACCGTTATGCATGCAAATAATCATGCAGAAAAGAAGGACCTTTGTACTCAGATCGGATCTGACCTAAAATAGCGCGTACCGAAGTCACCAATTTTGACATAGCTTGGTTTGAGGTTTATTATTGTCAAGATATCGGTCAATTCAATTTACAAATAAACATGACCCTTGCTATTTTTTATATTTTTGGTAAATAGAACAAAGTAGTATTTCATACTCTGCTCGACATTACAGGTACTTAATTGGTCACTTTCTGACTGTCTGCGTGCGCAATCGTCATAGTTCCGCCACGCGCCACTGTGTACTTTGTTTTCGTCCAGCCCACGGACACATAAAATTCTTGTTCATCACACAAAAGGAGAAACATACTTCTATATGTTTGAGAAGTTGAATATGCGTCAGGAAGACATATGTTATTTAAATCAGTTTCAAAATAAAACATTTGTTTAAGGTTCTCCCAAATCACTTCTATCGAGGATAAAAACGCCGGAAAACATTTGCAGGGCATATATCAGATAATGTCGGGGTGCATTTACTTATGATGTATATCTTTAGGGTGATCGGCCCTTCATTTATGTTGTCAAGTCTTCAGGCAGCAATAAACTATTTTTTATTGTCATTAATAATTTTGGACTGTATGAAGTTCACATAGCCGCTGGAGGCTGATATGGAAGGATGGTGCTCGAGAGTATACGCCATCTGCTGAGTCTGCGGAACACGCTTTTCTGTTCGCAGTTTGGCAGTGTGAAACACCGGGTCGCGGGCTATGCCAAAAAGAACTGTGTGCTCACATTACAGATCTGAAGATAAATACGCGAAATGTGCAGAAAGAGAGATAATAAATGGTATTCTTCTAAATAATCCCATACAGGAAGCCTTACTGCAAAAATCAATGTATAGAAATGCAGGTTTTAAATGTAAACAGATCCGACGGAACTTCGTCTGCTTGGGTCAAAAATTTGAGAAATACAGACTTTCACCAACCAAGTCATGAAGATTTAGGAGCCAGACGTTTCAATAGGTCCGGCTCAATAGGTCGACAGCCACTTAACCATCGGGACTCTGAGGGACTCCCTTGTCCGTTTGGCCGGGGGTGCCAATTCGACAGTTATACTTGTGTCATTTGTTAACAGTAATCCTCTATTTCTTTTATTTTGCATAAAAAAATCAGTAAGCTAAAAAAAAAAACTGCGAGAATTTGAGCGGCTGCCTCTAAGGCCACTAGAATCTTTCTTTTTAGGTATCCCTGCCGTACACACTTGTAGTTTTATTTATCGTCAGACTAATAAGCCACATTTAGTCCTTTCAATCCTTCTATTCTTGGGGACAACTTTCATGAGACAGTTGAGCAACAACGAAAACATGTTTGGCTGCCTCAATTATGTGTACATGTAAAATGGTTCATGCGACAATTTTTGTACTTTCAGTAAATACCACTAAGAGCTAATCCCTGACGTTGATAGCTTTCAAAAACACAGTATTCTTCTCCCCTCAATGACAGACGCAGAACAAATAAAGGAAAGAAATAGCGTTTCCCTCCTCAACTCCCCATTAGAACAAGCGGCGATGTTATCTGACGCTAATTGTATACCGCCAGTGTTAGAGTTCGGCTATTCTCATCTTTGATTGAGCACAAGCCAACACGAATGTTTGGCGATGCTAATTGCCAATAACCCGAGCACTCTACTCGAGCTCATGACAATCGAGTAGGTCACGATGTCACGTGACTCGCCGTGAGAAGAAGTGATGGCATGTGATGCCACAATGTCAACAACGCTAATACATATATATTCCGTTGCAACTCAAGAAGGTAGGGCAAGGGAAAAAAAGGCCGGGGAGGAAGAAACAGACGGAACGCTGTAGAAAAGAGGGGGAAACCTCCCCCTCTCTCCAGCGTTCCGTCTGCTTCCTCCTCCCCGGCCTTCCTTTCCCTCGCCCTACCTTCTTGAGTTGCAACGGACTATAATGACATACTCAATTTAAGCCGACTTGACGCGGTGAGTCACGCGACTACGTCACAAGGCCACGTGACGTGACACTATTTGACAGCGTATCTTGACACTATGACGTCACGTGACCACATGACACATAATTAATCGTAGTGCCAATACAAAAGCGCCAGAAACCCACAATTTTTTATACATTGCAATTCAGTATATGACAATTTGATCACTACATAAAAATACAGCTGCCAATTTTTACTTCTCGAAACACTCATTTTGTAATAAAAAATATTACCGTGAACCGTTTTGAACCGGTTACCGTTATATTTTTTTCCGGTTCAGTTCCGGTTCAGTTCCAAGATGGCGGCGAAGATTTTGGTTCGGTTCAGTTCCGGTTCGGCTAAAAATAACGGTTCGGTTCCGGTTTTCGGTTCGGTTCCGGTTCGACACTCTGCTGCCAATCTCGTGTGCGTCTGTCAAAAGCCACAAAGGAGGAAGACAATCAGCGCCTACACTCCCCCCCCCCCTAAAAAAAAGGAGAAAAGAAAGTTTTTTTTTTGGACGCCCGCAGTGGATGACCTTGGAAGGGTATGCGATCGTAGCACGTTTGTCCCGCGGCAGTTCCCCTGTCTCAAATGCCCACGGTCCGTTTCCCCCAAGTACCAAAGCCCGTCTTATCTTCCCGATTATAAACTCCGCAGTTATTCTGAGTCATTTCGATGCTTTCCAACGTTGAAAAACTGTTAGACGAATATTTGCACATAAGTATACACTGTTCGCAGAACTGTCTACAGTGCTAAAATTCAAAAGCGCTGTGTTGGATTCGGGAACTCGTGTAGGTCTAGCTTATTGTTGGAACATTTTTTTTTTCGCTCGATGAACTCCACAAAACTTGTAAATATTACAATGGACTTTTCAGAGAACGATATTAGTTGTCCGGGTCCCAGGCGATCGGACAGGTCGCAATTATAGGTTGATTGAACATTTTATTTCATAATTACAATCGTATCATCAAGGGCGCGCCATTTCCTCATCACTTCTACGAACGGAGTTGATGTATTCGTAGCACACGTAGACGGAAACGGTTGAGACTGCTCAAATAATACCTTCTTTTGGCAAGTATTGCGCAGCGATTAAACACAATGCCTCTAACATAAACAAGCTGCTCCACATGTGTATTCACAAGACGCAATAGATCATTCTCCCAACTTCGTTGAAATGGGCATGAAAGCGCGTAACCGTTACTTGGTTGAAGTTCTACTTAGAGGTAAAGTGTTTACCATAAAAAATCGTTAATTATTTATTTTTTTCCGTTCCACTACAAAACTCGGTTCCCTTCAATATTATGTTTTTCATGTCGTCTCCACAGCGCTTTTACGTCGGTAATTTCGTGTTAGAAAACATCACATAATGTGCGAAAAAAAAAAAAAAAAACGGTACGATCGATGCTGCATAGCCTCTTTTTCGTGGACATTAAAAACAAAGTAGTTGTCTTCACTTCGCACTGCATGTTTTAGCATGGAAGTTCCTATTTAATTATGATGTCTTCACTTTCTTAAACAAATATACAGTTATTTTAAGTACCAAATTACGAAAACGTCCAAATTGCATAATTGCTTTTCGTTGGGACGCCATGACGATAGTGACACTTGCGTTCGCTTGTGCTTTTCGCCAGCATTTCTACGATGAATCACCAGGATCGCGACATGCAGCAGCATTAGACTGCGACATCTGTGACGTCATTTGGTGCCCCTTCGGGACCACTTTTGATGTATGGTCAGCATAGGACGCTAGACACACCAGTCGGATACGCGCTGCGCCTAGAACTGCTCCTAAAAGTAGCTGTCACGTGCTTTGCTCCGCGACTGTGATTCCCTCACAGCAGTTCTGACCTTTGAAGTTTGCCAAGTTACGGTGAAACGGAGTATAGACAAAACAGACAGGAAACGAGCTGCCAGCATACGCTAGTCAAACTTCCAACAGAAAGGATTAGTTTCTCCCCAAGCTGGACGACAGTTATCGGGCATCTTTAGGGCTGCGAAGCTCAAAATCACGCGTACTCAATAAGATTTTTTCTCTCGCGTGTTTGTGATTTTTACAATGTCCTGCAAGCAAAAAAGCAAAAAAATAAAAAAAATATGGTGAAGTCACTCCGAGGGGGTACCGATAACTGCGAGCCACGAACATGAATGATTCGCTAACATCCGTCAGGAGTGCGAACGGTAAATCGTCACGCAAACATATTCTCACAAGCTGCAAATATTTATTTGGTTTAGCTAGTAGAACATACTAACGACATGTGATTATTATATACAAGATACCATTTATCGGTTCTTCAAGACCATTTCCCTAGTCTGAACGGTCGCTCTACGGGCCGCGGCTGCACGACCACGCCCCTGCCTTCGCCACGGAGGCTGCGTGGGCGAGGGCAAAAAGCCGTGTTCTCGATAAACCACGGAGCTACGTTGTGTCGTCTGCTACTGTATCGCCAACAGGAGAGCGATAGCTCTGTGTGTTCCACAGACGCGTTTTGCGGTATGACTCTGTACGTCTGTCCTAGAGGAAGATAAAAATATAGGCTCTGTGACCCCCCTCCTAAGCTAGCAAAAACAAACAGAAGTATACTCGTTTAGACTGAAAGGTTTCCGAAATAGTGGCCAGACATTGGAAAAGCATATGTCACAAAACTTGGTTTGTGAAATGTCATTATTTTTTTTTAGCAAGAAATCACCTGCTCACCACTGGGACGACGAAATCGTCACTATTTATTGCGTCAGGTGTGTTTGCGCTCATGAAGAAAAATCTGAACACATCCTTCTCCCTACGTCCTATGTTGAATAACAAACACTTTTTTTTAAACATGTATGTACAAATAACTCATTTATTGCTACACTTGTATATACACGTGAATTAAACGACGTCAAACCGCATTTGTGATTACATCTTGATGTCTACACCAACTACATTCATATTTTTTTAGGGCTTCATTGAACGATAACTTCACCAATTAGCGGCGAGAAGTTGTGGTGGCGCCCTCCTGTGGTTCCCCCTTGTGACGTCATTACCTTGCAAACAACAAGTTCGATGGTGTTTGTTATTAGCATGGTGGAAGCTTGAAATCATTGCGCTCTCAAAGGAACACTGCCAACACCGTCAAAATTAAAGTTCTTTCATTCCTCTTATTCCGTCGATGATAAATCCCCTTTCCGACGTCATAGTCAGCGTTTGGCCAATCGTGGAAGGCCGACCACAGCGACGCTTTCGGTCGCGCACGGGGCTAATAGTTAATGGAACACGATGGCTCGATCTCACCAAAAACCTCAACGTGCGAAGCTTCCACAGACGCGAGACGGTATAGATGGTGGCAGCCAGCTGGTGCGGGTATAACGCCATTTAACTTCCTGAGAGTGAGGCACATAGAAAGGACACCACACACATAGACTCTCTAACACAGCTATGGGTTTATCGTCGTCGTCTTTGTCTTCCCCTTCAGTATTTCAACGACTTTTTTCGCGCGACATTTCAAACTGATGTTGTGCACAAATCTGTTCCGAATCGATTGTCGGTTGATCAAAAATAAAATAAAAGCAATCATTAAATAATGTCCCGATGGTACACATTGTCCTATAACACTCCGGTGTAGAGTTTGGTAGACAATGCCTGCCTCTGGAGCAACATGCGAGACGGTATAGATGGTGGCAGCCAGCTGGTGCGGGTATAACGCCATTTAACTTCCTGAGAGTGAGGCACATAAAAAGGACACCACACACATAGACTCTCTAACACAGCTATGGGTTTTATCGTCGTCGTCTTTGTCTTCCCCTCCAGTATTTCAACGACTTTTTTCGCGCGACATTTCAAA
Organism: Ixodes persulcatus; assembly: GCA_013358835.2. Classification (NCBI taxonomy): domain Eukaryota; kingdom Metazoa; phylum Arthropoda; class Arachnida; order Ixodida; family Ixodidae; genus Ixodes; species Ixodes persulcatus. The sequence goes on along the minus strand of JABSTQ010005653.1, from coordinate 12,945 downwards.
CTGATGTTGTGCACAAATCTGTTCCGAATCGATTGTCGGTTGATCAAAAATAAAATAAAAGCAATCATTAAATAATGTCCCGATGGTACACATTGTCCTATAACACTCCGGTGTAGAGTTTGGTAGACAATGCCTGCCTCTGGAGCAACATGCGAGACGGTATAGATGGTGGCAGCCAGCCAGTGAGGCACATAAAAAGGACACCACACACATAGACTCTCTAACACAGCTATGGGTTTTATCGTCGTCGTCTTTGTCTTCCCCTCCAGTATTTCAACGACTTTTTTCGCGCGACATTTCAAACTGATGTTGTGCACAAATCTGTTCCGAATCGATTGTCGGTTGATCAAAAATAAAATAAAAGCAATCATTAAATAATGTCCCGATGGTACACATTGTCCTATAACACTCCGGTGTAGAGTTTGGTAGACAATGCCTGCCTCTGGAGCAACATGCGAGACGGTATAGATGGTGGCAGCCAGCTGGTGCGGGTATAACGCCATTTAACTTCCTGAGAGTGAGGCACATAAAAAAGGACACCACACACATAGACTCTCTAACACAGCTATGGGTTTATCGTCGTCGTCTTTGTCTTCCCCTCCAGTATTTCAACGACTTTTTTCGCGCGACATTTCAAACTGATGTTGTGCACAAATCTGTTCCGAATCGATTGTCGGTTGATCAAAAGTCGTTGAAATACTGGAGGGGAAGACAAAGACGACGACGATAAACCCATAGCTGTGTTAGAGAGTCTATGTGTGTAATGTTCTTTTTATGTGCCTCACTCTCAGGAAGTTAAATGGCGTTATACCCGCACCAGCTGGCTGCCACCATCTATACCGTCTCGCATGTTGCTCCAGAGGCAGGCATTGTCTACCAAACTCTACACCGGAGTGTTATAGGACAATGTGTACCATCGGGACATTATTTAATGATTGATTTTATTTTATTTTTGATCAACCGACAATCGATTCGGAACAGATTTGTGCACAACATCAGTTTGAAATGTCGCGCGAAAAAAGTCGTTGAAATACTGGAGGGGAAGACAAAGACGACGACGATAAACCCATAGCTGTGTTAGAGAGTCTATGTGTGTGGTGTCCTTTTTATGTGCCTCACTCGCAGGAAGTTAAATGGCGTTATACCCGCACCAGCTGGCTGCCACCATCTATACCGTCTCGCATGTTGCTCCAGAGGCAGGCATTGTCTACCAAACTCTACACCGGAGTGTTATAGGACAATGTGTACCATCGGGACATTATTTAATGATTGATTTTATTTTATTTTGGATCAACCGACAATCGATTCGGAACAGATTTGTGCACAACATCAGTTTGAAATGTCGCGCGAAAAAAGTCGTTGAAATACTGGAGGGGAAGACAAAGACGACGACGATAAACCCATAGCTGTGTTAGAGAGTCTATGTGTGTGGTGTCCTTTTTTATGTGCCTCACTCTCAGGAAGTTAAATGGCGTTATACCCGCACCAGCTGGCTGCCACCATCTATACCGTCTCGCATGTTGCTCCAGAGGCAGGCATTGTCTACCAAACTCTACACCGGAGTGTTATAGGACAATGTGTACCATCGGGACATTATTTAATGATTGATTTTATTTTATTTTTGATCAACCGACAATCGATTCGGAACAGATTTGTGCACAACATCAGTTTGAAATGTCGCGCGAAAAAAGTCGTTGAAATACTGGAGGGGAAGACAAAGACGACGACGATAAACCCATAGCTGTGTTAGAGAGTCTATGTGTGTGGTGTCCTTTCTATGTGCCTCACTCTCAGGAAGTTAAATGTCATTCCACAGACGGTCGCTTACGAGTATTCTCAATGTGGGATTTCAGAAGCTTTCGATGCCATAGGGAGCTGGCTTTCGACTACAGCACTGCACGGGCCCGGGAAGTGCGGAGCGCGCTGCTGTGGGGAGAGGTTGACTTACAAGATGACGTGTTACGTGATCACGTAAGATGACGCGTCACGTGATCACGTAAGATGACGCATCACGTGATCACGTAAGATGACGCGTCACGTGATCACGTAAGCTGACGTCATTTCGTATAACGTGATCACGAAAGATGACGTCATTTCCTGTAACGAGATCACGTAAAATGACGTGTTTGTGTCACGTGATCATGTAAGATGACGTCAGTTCGTATCAGGTGATCACGTAAGATGACGTTTTAGTGTCACGTTATCACGTAGGACTACATGATTTCGTGTTACGTGACACGAAGGGGGTAAGGAGGAACTAATGCTCACGCATTTCCATCGGATGAATCCCATTGATCGCTCCACTCCCTTTTTTTTTCGTTTTTGAGTTTTGCTTACGCGGTTGGGAGCGATTGAAGGCTGGTTCACACATTTTCGTTTGACTGCGACTGCAACCACTTGACACCTGCTTACAACCAGAGGTTGCTATGGCTACAGTTGCCTCCAGCATAGACATGCCTGAGCTTGAAAGGCACGCGTCGTACTCGAGCGGAACTGAACGCAACTGCACTACACGCTGATTCAAGATTTCGGGCAGCGACGTAAACATGTGTTGGTCCCCAAAATGTGTCCAAGGGGCACAGTGGCGATTCATTGAGAAATCGTATTGAAGGCGCGCGAACGTTTGCTGGAAGATACCCACGTTAGACTCACTTTCTATTCTAATCATTTTGGTAATGACTTTTATTTGTTTCAACACATGACATGGTGGACTCATAAACTTAGGTGGACTGAAACCACAGATTGTACGGTTTCTAGATTACTTGCTTCGTGCATGTAATTAAATAACTCTTGCGTCTTTTTTATTTGACGCCGTAACAACCGTAATGCGAAAAGAAACATATGAACTAGGAAAGATTAGGACGGTAACCGGACAAAAGCTCACCGGACAAAAGCTCACCCGTTTTTTGACAGACCCGGACAAAAGCTCACCCATTTTTTGACAGACCCGGACAAAAGCTCACCTCGATTTTTCTTTTGCTACCCGGGCGAAACACGGGCTGAAATAAAGTGCGGACGTGATGGACATTGGACCATTTTTAGAACTTGTACCCCATCCACCATTGAGTTGTAAATTTTTAAAAATACTTTGAAACTTTGAAAGAACGGGAGTTGGGCCTATTGGAAAAGTACAAGACAAATGACCAATTTAGAAAACTGTGCGGGATTTTAGACAGGCTCGCGTTCCTTCCACCACAGCTTGCTCCACAAGAACTAACCACCATGGGAAAAGTCTACCGGTGACATCGGCTAACCTGCTGGACTATTTTGATTGCACGTATGTCAACGACCGCTTCCGTTATGCTTCTGTTCCATCTGCGGCGGCACCCAGAGCGAATTCTTCCCTTCGCCTGACTCTGCGCCGACGACGACCGGAGTTTCCCCCGTTACGGTGGAATATGTACGACGCCACTCTTCAAGAAAAAGACCGGATGAACAACACCTGCGAAGGATGGAGTACCGGGTTCCAGAAGCTCGTCGGCCACGCCCATCCAAGCGTCTTGAGGCTGATTGAATGCCTACAGCAAAATCAGGCGCTCGTTGCCACGGCATTGACACAACCTCGGAGAAATGAGCCCACAGTAAAGCGGCTGCGAAAAACCACTCTGCGCCTGCAGAATCGTGTCAGAAATATTTGCGAGGGCTTGCATGTACATCGAGATCTACCAAGTCTGCTGGAGCTAGTAGGGGACTGCATTCGCTCCTAACCAATCGATAAATAAACTTGTTTGTATTAAAATCAACAAACCATGCGCCTGTCAGATTTAATTTATCGTTGCCTTTTTGTGCCGCACGCATGCACCTAAGTTGTCCGCACTCGTGTTAAGACCAACATAAAATTTTCTCGTGGTGAGCTTTTGTCCGGGTCTGTGAAAAAACAGGTGAGCTTTTGTCCGGGTCTGTGAACAAATGGGTGAGCTTTTGTCCGGTGAGCTTTTGTCCGGTGAGCTTCTGTCCGGTGAGCTTCTGTCCGGTGAGCTTTTGTCCGGTGAGCTTTTGTCCGGTGAGCTTTTGTCCGGGATTCGATTAGGACACGAGGTGCCACGATGTTATGAAAGTAGTGAATATACGACGGATGCCATCGTACATTTTCCAATTGCTGGACGTTTTACAAGTGGAACGTCGCGTTTATATGCGGTTGAAAATAATATAACATAGACAAGGCTTCTAGATCTATTGAAGGAGCTTTTTCAGAAGAACTGATGCTCCCACTTTGTTTGTGGTATTTGAACGCTCCCACTTTTTTGTGGTATTTGACGAGCTCGGTAGTTTTACAGAGCCAGGCGGGAGAGAAGTAGGACTTTGCATTGATGGCTCTTACGAGCATCGAGACGGTCTACATCGAACATAGAGATCATATAATAATATCGAGGAAAAGGCCCAGCATCTTCCCAGGCTTTGCAGTCGCCTCGAAATGCAATACACGGAAGCAGACATCGTCGGTCTCGGTGAGACAAAATAGCAAGTTTTCTCTGTCATAAACGCAAAAGCTGGTAAAACGTCATTTGCAATGACAATATTTAGTGTCCTTTTGCTTTATTTCCGCAGAAACAACCGGCGAAAGTCATTTTATCAGAAACAACTCACGCTGACAAACAGTTGAACAAAGGCAAAGCGTAGATGCAAAGCGAGCGCGCTTCGCCTCGTTCTGTATCTCGGGACCGACGATGTCAGCGTCCGCAATTCCCCACTATCCGCTGCTGTCTTTGCCCCGCTGACCTCGAATAGACGCGGTAACCGAAGTCACATTTTCCCCTCACTGCATGGCAGCCTTTCAAATACATCACGGCTGGAGAACTGCGGTGGGTTGCTAACTCCACAAAACAAATCTATTTACTATATAAAAACATAAATCTCGGGACGCACTGCAATATCCTGAGTCATTACCCACCCCAATTTTTGGGTTTCTGCTCTCAGCTAACGGTCAAAATCGAGAGTGAAGTCGCACCTGTCGCCATAACAACCATAATGCACAGAAAGAAATATGAACGGAGAAATGATAAAATACGAAGTACCATGGTGTTGTGAAAGTTGGAGATAGCGAGATTTAGCAGGCCGTTTTTCTCCTCTGTATCGGTATCCCCAAAGAAGGCGCCGCAACTGAGCATTCACGCCTCCAGTCTTTTCTGCATAGTTCAAGGTCTCGTGGCGGATTACGCAGAGCTAAACTGGCGCTTAGCGGGTTGTGGAAACGATCTGCTGAAACTCCCTATTCTCCTCGCTCTATTCTTCCGAACTCCCTTTCCCTTCTCAGCCCTTTCATTCTCCCTTCTTTCTTGCCCTAGTCCAGTTTCCCCTACAAAAATATGTTTTGAAGTCGAAGTAAATAAATATTGTTGCAGTTCAGGGTTGCCTTCTGGCGCTTTGGCCTTTTAGCAACTTCATTATCCGGTGTTCAGCATTTCGATGTTTGTTATTTTGATAATGCGAAGTTTTGAACTGAACAAATCCCCTCTATTCACCAAGGAAAGAAAAACAATTCTCAGGACGAACTTTAATATTCTGAGTTGATAAACATCCGCCGGTGACGAAAATACAAAATTGGTTACAGCCGAAAAACTCCGGTGGTTGGAAATATTCGGCCTGGGTAAAACTAAAACACTCCAGTCGGTGAATGTTCCCGCCCCAGCGACGGCTAGTTTCTTCGAAACGCCTCCTCTGTAGAAGTTTGTGAAACATGTTATCTCGTCGATCCTCCATCCTTCCGGTGCCTATTCAGAGGTCGGTGTAGTTCTTGGAAGACAACGCCAACAACATTAGTGTCGTCCGGAACTATTGACCTTAGAAACGCGCCTCTTCGCTTGGGGAACTGAGATGCGTTGATTGTTATTTGTTTCTTTTGCCTACTACAGACCATTCCAAAACTCGCCTTCTGGGTGCCACCAACTTTGTCTACTGGGCTGTGAAGCGCGTTCGAGCGTGCGCAATAGCTCTCTAGGCCAAAAGATTGTACACTGCGTATGCGTTCACAGCTCAATGACTTAGGCATTTTTCGTCGGGATAAATGCTCCCACGAGAAGAAAAGCGTATGAAATATGTGAATTGAATTCGAAATTTGAAATGTTCTTGTCCAATCACATTTTTCTTCCTCGGTTAGCAACGCTTTTTAGCGTCATCACGAGACGTTAAACCATAATACACTGGTGTTTAAGAAGTAAGCGTCGAAAAACATGCGCCGATTTTTGGTCAAAAATAAACACCGGAAAAACATACCCTAATCATTACCCATGCCACCTTTTTGGCAATATGTGAATTTCCAGAAGAACAGCGAGTTATCACCCTCCCCTAGAAATACCCTGGCTAAAGAGCAGGCGACCCGTTTTTCCTCGCGTCAGATTGCGGTGACCACGAAACGTATGGAGGTCACAGGACGTCCGTGAAAAATACAAAGGAGGCAAAAAACGATCTACTCTGTGCACGTTTCATCCCCAATTTCCACGACCCCAAGGCCGAAGGACGTTAGTGTGAAAGATAACAATAAAATAAAACCTTGTGTCAAAAAAACAAAAACAAAAAAAAAAAAACCACGGAGATCTATTTAGCGATAACCAGGAAAGCGAGACACGCACACTGACGCCTCGGCGTGCAGAATGAAACAGGATACGGGCGCGCGCGGAAGAACACCTTGCACAGTGCCGATCCGGCCGATCGCCGAAAGGACGATTTCGCATTTCGTGGACAGCGAGCGCCTCCTCACGGGAGAGAGAGGTACCTTAAAAACAATGAAAACAAGCACCGAATGAGGATCTCCGAAAAGTGCTGCTGCGATCCTATGCTGCAGTTGGACTTCCCCATTCCACTGCCCAAGAGCTCTTGAACCCCAGTGGAACGCGGGGAATTGTTGAAAAGGCCTTTCGTGCTCTCCTCCAATATCTCCGGGACAGTGAGCTCTCCGATCGACTCTGATGTTCGCAGACACAAAACAAAAACTTACACGACGGATCTAGGAAAAGTATTCGACGTTTAAATTCACGCATGCGAGTGAATAGGTAGCACGGCAAGTTAGCAACATCCTTATCTGTTGCGGTGCCGAGATGGGAACCTCCGCGGTACATTGACGGACTTTGCCATCTCAGATCGGCACTGCGATAACAGGGGATGCTATCTTTCTGCTCGCTGGGGACTCATTTCTCACAAGCCCAATTCTAAACAAGCCTGTTGGCTTTTGGACTATACAGTGCATCGGATGTTCGAACTTGTACATAACTATTTCTTCTTCCTCTTTTCTTTATTTACCCTTCTCCCCAAAAGCCAGGTAGCGACTTGCCCCTGACTGGAGGCCCACATATCTCCTGGCTCCCCCCTTTCTCTTCACCCCAAAATAAACAAACAAACAAACAACACCTTGGGTCTTTATATTCGCTGTAGTTACGGAACAGATCGACCTACGTGAATAATTTTGATATTATTCGATTCCGTAATAAATTTAGAAGACATTCAATGAAATACTTTTTTCGTTTGCATTGAAATAATTTTGTAAATTCGCTCCGAACGTAAGAGTGCCGAATTAGCCGATTTTGACCATTTTCATGATTTTTTAAAGAATATAATCAAATTTATAAAAAAAAATTTGTTCCATTTAATGTCTCGATAATGCCTCAATGTCTTTAAAGCCGAAATTTTCAAGAAGATCCGCGCAGCCGTTATTATGTGAGAGTTTTTTCTAAGTTGGCGAAAAACCTCATGTATTCTCTATGGGGCTCTGAGGTGCGCCCCAGCCGTATATTCCACCGGCTAAAGTTCTCTCTACAGCATTGAACAGCGTCGCCATCTCGCTCTCCAAGAATTTACAACATTACTTTTTTTTTTTTTTTCTGTGCCAGCTGAATGAACGATCCTTCGATTTCGATTTATCCGAATGTCCCTCGGTTGTTGACCCCTACGTCCGAGGTGTACGACACAAGGAGCATCCGAAAAGGGCATTTTCAAAAACAGACGAGTATCAGCGGCTGTGGCGCAGCGTGACGCAGTCCCTCTTTTCGCACGTCATACAAGAAACACGCGGGTGTTCGCTAAAGACTTGAAAACAAAATTATCTGCTGACGCGCCCCAAGCAAATTCCAAGCACGTTTGCTTCGTACAAGGTTCGAAGATGTCTAAAAAAAAGTTTCTGTGTAATCGATGTGAAACAGTCATACAAGTAAGAAGCACTACTCAGACGGTGTGCATACGGACTCTCGTTCGTACGTCGTGTTAGTAGCGTGATTGAGGCTTTAGGAAAAACCCCAAATAGACGGTCCACGTCCGAAGATAACTTAAGGGTAACCAGCCAAGTAAAGTGCATAAAGAGAAAAAAAAACAAAAAAAAAAACATGTTAGGCTCGAAGAAAGAACAAGGCACAGATGTTCCGATACGTGACGTGAGAACAGAAGCAACATACGTGTTCGCTAATTCAGCCTGACCTTAGAGGGCTCCAGCTGGGACGTCCACGTGACGGCGAGCTCTGGACGCTCGCCTCGAAAGGTGTTCGCTAAAAAGTCACTCATACGAGCTGCGATCAAGGAAGTTACGGGGGCTCGCCAAACTGCCGCTGCTGTAGTCATCGCGTTTCAGTTTCGTCGAACGTTAGCTCGCTAGACAAAGAAAGGGTCTTCGAGGAACCATGGCACCGAAGCTGCGCACCTACGCGTCCATCGGTTTGTGCTTAACTCTGACTACCTTCTTGCTCAACTATTCGGAGTGTGTGAACGACGGTGCCGTCGATGTGAGCGCGACAACCTGCGAAGACCACATCGTCCGTCCCAAGGTGAACGTCACGCTCTTTTACGAGTCACTGTGTCCCTACAGTAAGGCCTTCATCACGACGCAGTTATTTCCAACGTACACAAAACTGGAGGAATACATGGATGTCGAACTTGTGCCCTTCGGCAATGGTAATATCAATGAGAAGGTCTTACGAACGAAGACGTACTACTCGGTCACTTGCCAGCACGGACAGAACGAATGTAAAGGCAACACAATCCAGGCCTGCGCCGTTAAGTACTGCGAAAGGACTGAGGCGTGGTTGTCTCTGATTGCGTGCATGTCAGTGTTCTACGACCCTCACAACCAAGGCAAGAAGTGTGCTGAAAAGCTTAACTTGACGGTGGAGTGGTCCCTAGTGAGCGATTGCGTCAATAAGGAAGGCGAACAGATTTTGCTTGCGATGGGCAGGCGAACTCAGCAACAAATTCCTCACGTCACTCATGTGCCGTATGTTGTCATTGGTAACGCCTACAATAGACTGTCCGAATCTCAAGCTGTGAAGAACCTCTTCCAACTCACTTGCAACATGCTCGGCGAACAGAAACCTCCAATATGCAAGGCCGAATGATCAATGAGCTGTTGTGGAAATTGTTGCGATTGTAGAAGTAATTTATTTGGCTCAAAACGGAGAATGTTAGCTAATATACAAGTGACAGATACTCACTAGCTGTGCATTTGTCGTTTGTTGCGCATTTGATATATCTATAAAATTATATCGTTTTGTTTTTGTTTTAATTGTTTCTAATTACGTTTTATTAGTAAATGATTTGGCATTGGTTGTGCCTTAAACGTTTTACTTGCTATAATTAAAAATTCTGTAATTATTTTCGCTGTTGCATGACATATAGACGGACTCAATCGACAATTTAATGTGGTTATTAATTTGGTTCTTTAGTTTGAAATATAGTTCTTCAAATTCGGTTAAAAAGAAATGCGGAGTGATTTAAATTTACGCCGGGTACCTTTGGTGCTCCAACGTACCAGATACACATATGCTTTATTTGTGCTTTCTTCGAAAACAGCACGACACGGGTTGAAAAATTACGAATGCGGATAATTTTTTCACTCGCCGCCATAGATGAGGATTCATTACTTCCAGCTCGTCCCGACGTCCGGCTGACGTCTTGTGGAAAGTTCATTTCCAGTCGTCGAGATTTTTGTACTGGAAACTATACGTTTTGAGATTTCACTGAGCACGCATTGCAAAAAATGTGATCTCCTATGGCGTCCAGTACATTCTCTACTCAAAATCAACGATTATATGCTAATCAAGGCTATGTTTTTTTGCACCGTAGAGCCTTGGTCCGACTTCTAATACATTACTCATACAACAGTATGCCGAAACTCTCTGTGGCGTGTCTTGTGGGAAGATCCTGTCAGATTACTCATACGAGAAATGTTTGCAGACATATTCGAAGCATGCATATGTAGGAAGCAAACGTTCTTCGACCCTCCCTCCCCCCCCCCCCCCCCGCCCCCCCCCCCCCCCAACCGGCGTTTCCAAGGATATTCGCTGTAAGTAGAGAGACTGCCGGGTTCTCGCCTCATTTGCGTCAGTTCATACTGAAGGTGCCACCTGCATAGGTGGCGAAACGTTTGCATTTTTGTTGATGTCTCGTTTATGTTTAGCTGGAGTGAACATTTTCACTCACAAGCTCGTTGCCTGTCGCCGTGCTTCGGCTGCGCCTGTACAAAGTGTAAGACAACTTCCGGCATATATGGCACCCCGACTGGTGCCCCACGCGTGAAGCACGTGCGGCTTGCTCGTGAACGTAGCTTTGACAAGCTTGCAATTGCACGGTTTTGTCCGCATGAGCAGAGACGTGGCGGAGGGCCAGTCGCCTTGCTAACAATCGTCTATAGGCCAACGCGCTGTTTACAAACAGGCCCTGACGAAGTATGGGCAAGTGCGCAGTTTCCGCACGAGGTATGGGCACTGCGCCTGCGTGGGAACCACATTCGCGTCAAGTGGACCATCCGCGCATGCGCCCTGCCAATAGCAGCACCACCACAGCGGCATGACGTCAGCGCCGCGTGTTGGTGTATGGACGCTTTACACACGCGCCAGATTACAGCCGCCATTGCTGACCTTCTCTTGTCCTACCAGACACCAAGCCAGTGAAGCAAAGAAAACAACAACAAATTAGTTTTTAGTTGTTTATACAGCAGGAGTCTATAGGCTGTCAGAACGCGGCGACATTGTAACCCACTGTAGATGAGCAATTTAGCCAGTGCAGTACGACTGCTAGGCTGGGGTCTTTAACGTGCACCACGCAGTAGTGATACACAACCGCAAGCCGGTACGATGCTTATCCAGATCGAAATGGGAAGGGATGGGGATTGAACCCAGGTTCTCAGGGTTCTGTAGTGCGAGCTTTCTCTCCACATGCTCCGAGCTGGTGTGCGAAAGTCCACTCGGCCAATTTTCTCTTAGCCCGTGAAGCAGGCGTAGCCGAGATGATGAATAATGTTTAATACAGAAAGTTACACCGAGCCATCTTGACTGGGTCGGGGGATGATGGGATAAGGTAGGGCAGTAAAGGTGGTTTAGAAGAGGGAGGAGAGAACTGCTGACTTGATGAAGTCCAGTAGAGAGTCGAGGGTTTCCTTGTGGGGCTCCGCTTCCCCAGTTGGGGTGATCCATACTGACTAGCTTGTTGGTCTTTGCACAGTGGGAAGTTTGCTTAAATAATAGAGAGTTTTAGTAGACCGTTTTCGCTTTCCCGCTCCGCTCTATGGAAAGCGGAGTCGCCATTGCGCATGCGTGACCCGCTCTGGGATTTGAGCGTGAAGCGTCAGCTCCGCTAGCTCCGCTTTCCTTGCCATTTTAGGAAGCGCGTTCCACTCTCAGTAAAGCTTCAGTAGATGGTGTTTTTTTTTTTTTTTTTCTAGAAAGGAATTCGAAGTGGGTGCTCGCCACTTGAAAGCATGCTTGGGAGCGCGTTAGACCGTTATGAACCTCGCTGTACTAAGATGGCTGCGCAGGTGGTCGAGAACCTCTGGCTGTTTCGGGAAATCGCTGGCTGCAATCCTTTCACGGCCCCTGAACGGTGGGGACAGGTGCTGCCTTGTCTAAGCCAGCGGGCTCGATTTTTCTATGCGAGATGACGACGACGACGTTGAGAGGATGACGCACCGGGCGACGGCGGTGCCTTAATCTGAGGCCCTGGGCCTCGGTTCCTCGGAGGCGGCACCTTCTACTTTGGCTGGGCTACCTCCTTGAAGCCTGATGCTTTGACTCCAGTGGACCCCAGTGAGCAACGGCGCCATCATGTTCCTGGGGCTCCTTCATGCACCGATCGAACGGCGTGCCAGATCCCCATGGCTCGCTGCTCACTCGCCCAATCCGCCTCCACGAAATCTGGACTTCTGCGAATCGTACTGCCATCGTCCCCAATTGCAACAACCAATAACGTCGTCATCTTGCATGTACATACTCATCACATTATCATGTTTCGTAGACGCGGCACCGCGGGCCTCCATGGTACGGGCTCCTGCCTTTCCGCGATGCCGCGTCTCTATAGAGCTAGAAAATAAAGACTAAAGACTAAAGCAGAAAACGGACAGATATTTTGTTAGGTTGCTTTAGGCAGCAAGACAGTGCAAATTTTCGAAAGTGAGGGCTCCATTTATATCTCCACCTTTTTTGTTTTCCCAATGGAATGAGTTTTTTCTTCGTATGCTTCGGTTTGTGATAGGGTACCTTGGTGTTTCTGCAACGCCTCCTTTATCGGGTACCGCATAGAGGAGGCGTTGGTTTCTGTATACTGCGCGACATTGTTACCGGGAAGAATCAATATCCTGTTTTTATTTTTTACCTTAAATACGAGGGGCTGACATCAACCTATTGGTGTGGAATGAAGCGCTCGTTTGGGGCACTAATCTGAGCGACAAACTTTCAGCTGTCTCAACAGCTGTCAAAGAAATAAACTGCAAATAAAAGCGATTTTATCGTGTTCGTATTAACAGTGGAGCGCAGTGTTTGTATCTGCCTTGGGGGATGAGATGAAACCATTTTGCTTGGCTACACTTCTTTCCATTTCTTTTTTGTGTTTTTGAAATTGCGTTTTTCGGCTTAAGCTCCTGCCTAGTTTCAGCCTCACCTGTGCTACGGTGTTTTCTTGCAATAGAAAGCCGCGCAACACAGGCTACTTTTCTCGAAATTGCATGAATTCAAAGACAAACACACGTAATTGATT